>CM046952.1:78943895-79170763 GCA_025698515.1 Gossypium sturtianum
CTACGCGGACAATCCCTCACACGATGCTCCAGAGAACCACACTCGAAGCAACCTTTTCCTCCAGTCCAGCAGCCACCCCAATGAGATTTCCCACACTGATCACACTGCGGCGGTCCCTGCCTAGCAGCAACAAACCTAGCAGGCTGGTTCGGCCCACTCGGTCTAGCCCTCTTCTGCGGATTACCCGACGACCCAGAGGACCCAAAGTTCCTCTTATGTCTATTTCTGTCCATGCCTTGTCTCACTGACTCCTTAACACCCTCGGCTACCTTAGCCTTCTCAACTAAGACAGCAAACTCGCGCTCCTGCTGAGGAGCAATCAGCAGCCTCAAGTCGTCTCGCAGACCATCCTCGAAACGAACACACCTCTCATGCTCCGTGGCCACAATGCCCCTGGCATACCTACTCAGCTTCAGGAACTCAGCCTCGTACTCAGCAACCGATTTACTCCCCTGAACAAGCCTCAGAAATGCCTTCCGTTGGGAGTCAATATAACTAGCTCCGATGTATTTCCTTTGATATGCAGCCCTGAAATAATCCCATGTTAGATCCTCTGCTGCCACACTGTCTCGAACCGTGAGCCACCACTGATATGACTCATCCCGGAGAAGCGATACGATGCCCTTTCGCCTTCTCTTGCCAGTCAAGTCCGGATCGTCCATGATCCGTTCGGCTTGCCTCCGGCCAATATTCGGTAGTCTTTGGGAGCAACACCGCTAAACACTCGGAAGAATTCGCCCCATTTGCCCGAAGTCGCTCAGAGCAATTTCCTAACTCTCTGCATTACCACCAACACCGGCTACTCTTTCCAACACTCGCGAGATCGCGCTGTGACGCTGCGTCGCCCCGATGCCCCGGTCTTGGAACTCACCACCTCCGGTGGTGGCGGAACCGGTATCTTATTTTCTCGAACCCCGACCGAAACCCACGGGCTCGAAAACCGTCATCCTACCACGACCTCGCCCACGACCACGTCCACCTCTAGCGCTCATGACTAAACTTCCTACGTATTCGATTAAGAATTTTTATGCATCGATATTTATTCCACTTGTTTAAAAGCAAGTCTTATAAATATTTTAAGAGGATTTGTTCTCACGAGTTCATAAAATCCTATCAGTTTCAATCTCTAAGTAGTATACTATTGCTATTCATCACATCATATCACATCCAATCAATCCACAAGCAATAGTAAGGGTACTTTACAGGCGAACCCAGTGTAGGAGACTCGGTGCCATGCCTTTCAAACCATACTTTAAGAATAAAGACTAACAAAACAATCTTTTGAAAACCTTTTGGGCCTCAGGCCCACAGCCGAGCCTTTGAACTTAGCTCTGATACCACAATTGTAACACCCCAAACTCGGACAAGACACCACGCCTGAATCTGGTATGTTACGGGGAAAAACGTCTTTGAGTGATCAGTTTTTTTTTTTCGTTTAGAAGTGGGGTGAAAACATAGTGAATTTGAGGAAAGTTTGAGTAGGCTTGTTTGATTAGATTTTGAAAACTTATCCAAGTATATAGTTAAAACGAGTTGATTTCATTTAGCACTTCCAATAGTTTCTTAGTGCCATTTTGAAACATTTTAGACTTAGTAGAAAATCGGGTTTGATTTGGAAACCATTTGAGTTTATTGTATAGCAAAACATAGCGAGATACCCGATGGTATAGTTTAAAACACATTACGATATAATTTTGAAAACGTTGTCTTTCCAAGTTTTAGTAAAATTTCATGCCAAGTTATTTGTTAAGCAGGTTGAGATTCTAATTAAAACATACCCATCATAAAACATAATTTAAAGGCCTTTTACAAATCCAAACTAAATCTCAAATCAAAATAAGTAAGCTAAAGTACCCAAAGTGAATAGTCGGAGCAAAACTTTTATTAAAGCATGGCATGTGCACCTCGAGTCCACCCCGGCTCCATGTCCGCGTCTACGAATCACCTGAAATGTCAAAGGAGGGGTGAGTCGAGTGACTCTCGTGCATAAATCCCGCTCCCGATGAAACAACATGCTAACACACATCATACATAGCAACATAATTAATGCAACCCGATCCTAACCATCCGTATCGCCTTTTCTACCCGTGTGGTACCAAACCTTTGGTGGTGCTAAACCACCGGTGACTTATAGTCACAATGTGTTACCAAAACACTGGTGTCCCAAAGACACAATGTGCTACCCAAGCACCGGTGACCGCGATCCACGATAATCGAATGATGGGGCCAACCCATCGTGTGATACCCAATCACTAGCAGACAATCCCATATCTCATGTGGGGCCAACCCACGGTGGTGTTAACCACGAGGACAAGTCGCAATGAGGTGCCCAACCTCCGTGTCCCAAAGACACAAATGTGCTACCAAAGCACGGTGACCGTAGTCACAATAATCGAATGATGGGGCCAACCCATCGTGTGATACCCAATCACTAGCGAGACGATCCCATATCTCAAAGTGGGGCCAACCCACGGTGGTGTTAACCACGAGGGACAAGTCGCAATGAGGTGCCCAACCTCGGTGTCCCAAAGACACAAATGTGCTACCAAAGCACTGGTGACCAGTAGTCACAATAATCGAATGATGGGGCCAACCCATCGTGTGATACCCAATCACTAGCGAGACGATCCCATATCTCAAAGTGGGGCCAACCCACGGTGGTGTTAACCACGGGGACAAGTCGCAATGAGGTGCCCAACCTCTGGTGTCCCAAAGACACAAATGTGCTACCAAAGCACCTGGTGACCCAAAGTCACAAGGTGTGTTACCAAAACACTGGTGCTCGTCAGCACAAAATATCGCAGCTCCCTCCTCTCATATCACCCATCAACATACCATACTCATGTAATCATGCATATCATACAAGTCATGCATATCATGCCAACATGTCTAGCATTACATCTCATAGCATACATATCATGGATCATAATACCCAAGGTATCCATAATAGAACTTGTAATAAATTAGACTTACCCGGATACGTACACATACCCCGTTTGGGTATCCAATAATCCATCATACTGTCATGGTTTTTAATAGGCAAACAGGTTTAATAACAATATTACTAAGTATAGTGTGTTAGTTACACACCTGTTAAACGAAAAACCTTAATCCAACGAACTGAGTTAAAGCCCCCCCTTGATTATCTTGCACCTAAAACTTGATTTGGTTTCCTACCAAATCTCGAACCCAGCAGTTCCTCTTTGACAAACGGCACACCCTATTACAAGAACAGTTAATCTCTTGAAACCTTAGACTCAATCAAGACTAAATGAATAAACCATGAATAACATCTTACCAACACTTACCGATCAATCAAATCCAGATAAAAGTTTTGTCGACTGCTCCGAATCCCGAATGCCCTATATCAAAATGTTCAACAAATGATTATTTCCTTCCAACCGATTCAACATAGGCTCTTAGTCAAACCGAAAACAACATAGCACTTAGAGAAGTGGGAAATGGCCATTCGGCCAAGAACTTACCCCCAACACCAACCACCAATCGGTCAACCACACTAGGAGAGAACAAAAAGAGATTCGGCCAAGCCTTGCACCAAAAGAAGAACAAAAGATCCGGCCAACAATAGCAATGGGAAAAAGGAGAACAGGAGAGTACTTACGGTTCTTAGAAAAGGAAGAAGTGAAGAAAATGTTTTAGGAACTAACTTTGGCTAACAAGGTGCTAATAGGAGAAAGAAGATATGAGAACACTAGGGTAATGGTTTGGCTCAACACACATGAAAAGAAAGAAGAAAGAATGGAAAGGAGCATTCGGCTAGCAAAGAAAGTTAGGAGAAAAACAAGCAAATTTGGCAAGTTCTTGAGAGGTTTGGTCTTTCGGTTTCAAGATGAAAAATGGAAGAACTCTCTCTTGAAATTTCGGCAAAGGTAATTGAGAAGAAGAGAAGTGGATGGAATGAAGGTAGTTTCGGTTTGTCAACGAAAGAAGATGAAGATGTGCTTTTAGTGAATTGAGTTTCGGCTAGCAAGAGAAGAAATGGAAAAGAATGGTTTGGAGAGATGGAGTTTGAAACACAAGGTTTCAAAAAGAGAAGAAAATGGAGATGGGATGCTAGGTTCGGCTTGTCAAAGGATATTGAGAGAAAACAATAGTCAAATTCGGCAATAAGACTACTTGGACTTTCGGTTCCAAAAAAACAAAGCGAGGCAAGACTCTTTAGAATTTTAGGCTTAGGCTAAAGACAAAAAGAAGAAGTTTGCTCATAAAATTTTGACCGAAACACCAAAATGCCAAAAATGAAATTCGGCACACCCTTCCTACTCACTTACCACAACCGGCCAAACACTCCCCAAGCTCCCCAAGTTTCAGCCAACACCTCCAACACACCCTAAAAATTCAGCCATAATCCCCCATTCACTCACAACCACACACTTAAACCACCTTGACCAAGTCTTCCTCCTAAACTCACTCTCCACTCTCCATTTGAATGTGTAGACTAAGTCCAAGGTAGAATTTGAACTACATACAACCTCTTCCTTCCATGCCGTCAAAAAGAGTGCAAAAAGTGGCCACTCCGCAGCTTGAACACAAGACCTCTCCCCCTGCAGATGACGCCACACTCAAGCCCCCAAGTGACGCATGCCTTGCCACTCCACTAGCTTTTCTTTTGTGCTCAAGAACACCAAATAAAACTCTTATACCCCAGCTCCAACAGCTCCCCTGGCTTAACACCCAAAAATCAAAATTTTCCCATTCACTCAGGCATACATTTAGACTTCAATTAAGCCCCCAAAACATAGAAATAGCCACGCAGCACACTAGACACATGCAATGTCATGCAACAACAAAACAACCCCTAACCCGGGATATTACATCATGCATAAAAGATTTGTTCCTTCTCATTACCATCGTGACTTATTCCAGAAGTTGCAAACATTGAAACAGGGGAGTAGGAGTGTTGAAGACTACTACAAGGAAATGGAAGTGTCCATAATGCGAGCCAACATTGTTGAGGATCGAGAGGCTACTATGGCATGTTTTCTTGCAGGTTTGAATTCCGAGATTGCTAATGTTGTTGAGTTGTAGCATTATGTCGAGTTAGAGGACATGGTGCATATGGCGATAAAAGTTGAACGACAGCAACGTAGGAAGTCTTTAAATCGAGGTAATACTCCATTTAAATCATTTTCAAATCCTTTATCTACTCCTAACAATTTCAGGAAGCCTACACCACAAACACCACTTCAGATTCGAGATAAGGCAGAGTCAAGCAAACCAAAGACTCCTATTACTGAAAATAGGCGTGACAAGCAGGTGGTGGCACAAGAACGTTCGAGGGACATTCTGTGTTTCAAGTGCCTTGGTCGAGGGCATGTTGCCAGTCAGTGCCCAAATCAGAGGACCATGATGTTGTTGGATAGTGGCGAGATTGAATATGAGTCTGAAGAAGATGATCAGGAGCCCCCTACAGTGGACGTTCAAGAAGGTGATGATAATGTGCAGACGTTTGCCACCGGTGAAGCACTTGTTGTCAAGAGGAGTCTGAATACTCAACCGATTCAAGATGAACAGCAACGAGAGAACATCTTCCACACAAGTTGTCTCATCAATGACAAGGTATGTGTTGTAATTATCGATGGTGGTAGTTGCACTAATGTTGCTAGTTCTGTGATGGTTGATAAGTTGGGTTTGAAGACGACACGGCACCCAAATCCTTACAAGTTACAGTGGCTAAATAACGGAAGAGAAATTAGAGTGACTAGGCAGGTTCTTGTGCCGTTTGCCATTGGAAAGTACAAAGATGAAGTACTTTGCGATGTCGTTTTGATGGATGCGAGCCATTTACTGTTGGGACGCCCATGGCAGTTTGACAAGAGGGCAGTACATGTGGCTTTACAAATAGGTATTCTTTTGTTCATGCAGATAAAAAGATCATCTTAGCACCTTTGACACCGAGCCAAGTGCAAGAAGACCAAGTGAGATTGCGAAAGAATATCAAAAAGCTCGAGGGAAAAAGAAGATGAATGTATACGCTTAGCAAAGAAGGAAATCAGAAATGTCTTTCCTCTCGGCATTCTATGCTTATTTTGTTGTTTAAAGATAATTGTTTATTAGTGAGATTCCTAGTGATTTACTGTTTCTATTTCATCTCTTTGCAGAATTCGAGGATGTGTTTCTGATGAAACACCGAAGGGTTTACCCCCATTCGTGGCATCAAACATCAGATTGACTTTATTCCAGAGCCACGATTACGAATAGACCGGCATATCGCGGTAACCTTGAAGAGACAAAGGAACTTCAAAGACAGATTTTTGAGTTGTAGGACAAGGGGTACATTCGAGAGAGTTTGAGTCCGTGTCTTTGTACCAAAGTGTTGTTGGTACCCAAAAGGATGGAACTTGGAGGATGTGTGTTGATTGTTGAGCGATGAACCAGATTACAATCAAGTATCGACATCCCATTCCTCGACTTGATGACATGTTGGATGAGTTGTGCGGAGCGACTATCTTCTCCAAAATTGATTTGAAGAGTGGATATCATCAGATTCACATGAAAGAAGGCGACAAGTGGAAGACAGCCTTCAAGACGAAGCTAGAACTATATGAATGGTTAGTGATGCCTTTCGGTTTAACTAATGCTCCTAGTACTTTTATGCGTTTGATGAATCATGTTCTGCGATATTTTATTGGTAAGTTTTGTGTTGTGTACTTTGATGACATTTTGATTTATAGCAAGACTTTGCAGGATCACGTAAAACATTTACGAGCTATTTTGCAGACTTTACAAGAAGAGAGATTGTTTGGTAACAAGTAGAAATGTGTGTTTTATACTGATAAGCTTATATTTCTTGGTTATATTATTAGTTCTCAGGGAGTTGAAGTTGATCCTAAGAAGATTAAGGCGATTCAAGAGTGGCCACAACCGACATCAGTTAGTCAAGTTAGATCATTTCATGGTTTAGCTAGTTTCTACCGTCAGTTTGTTCCCCATTTTAGTTCTATTACTGCCCCTTTAATCGGGATTATAAAGAAGAATTCAGTCTTCTCATGGGGTAAAGAACAAGAGGACGCCTTTTTGAAAATAAAGGAGTGTTTGACAAAAGCACCTGTTTTAGCATTACCTAACTTTGATAAAATGTTTGAAGTTGAATGTGATGCTTCTGGAGTTGGTATAGGTGCTATTTTGTCACAGGAAAAGAGGTCGGTTGCATATTTTAGTGAGAAGCTTAGTGGAGCAACGTTGAATTATCCTATCTATGATAAGGAGATGTATGCACTGATTCGGGCATTGGAAACTTGGCAGCATTATTTGTTGCCTAAGGAGTTCGTGATTCACACTGATCATGAGGCTTTGCGATATATCACAGGTCAGCATAAATTAAACAAACGACATGCTAAATGGGTTGAATTTCTTGAGTCTTTTCCTTATGTCATTTGTTACAAGAAAGGTAAAGACAATGTCGTTGCTGATGCTTTATCACGCAGGTATGCACTTTTAAATTATCTTGATTCTCATTTGATTGGATTTGCATATATTCGTGAGCTATATGCTGATGATCCTGATTTTAGAGATAAGTTTAATGCTTGCGCAAAAGGTGCAGAAGGAAAATTTTATAGGCATGATGGCTATCTTTTCAAAGAGAACAAGATATGCATTCCACAAGGATCCATGCGTGGTATTTTGATCCATGAAGCATATGAAGGTGGACTGATGGGTCATTTTGGAGTCACCAAAACGTTACAGACATTAAAGAAGCATCTATTTTGGCCTAAAATGCGTAGGGATGTTGAACGGTACTATGAACATTGTGTGACATGTAAGAAAGCAAAATCGAAGGTTTCACCACATGGTATGTACTTGCCTTTACCTATTCCTGATTCCTCTTGGACTGATATTTCGATGGATTTTGTTTTGGGATTGCCTAGAACTAGGACCGGTAAAGATAGTATATTTGTTGTGGTTGATAGGTTCTCGAAGATGGCACATTTTATTGCTTGCCATAAAAGCGATGATCTTTGTAAATGTGGCTAACTTATTCTTTAGGGATGTTGTTTGTTTACATGGTATTCCTAGGTCAATTGTTTCTGACAGGGATGTAAAGTTTTTGAGTCACTTCCGGAGGACTCTTTGGAGCAAATTAGGTACGAAACTTATGTTTTCTACTACTTGTCATCCCCAGACTGATGGACAAACTGAGGTTGTTAATAGGGTTTTATCTACTTTACTTCGTTCCATAATTAAAAAGAACATAAAAACTTGGGAAGATTGTTTGCCACATGTTGAATTTGCATATAATCACGCTGTACATTTTGCTACTAAGATGTCACCATTTGAGGTTGTTTATGGATTTAATCCTATTACCCCTCTAGATATGTTGCCTTTGCCACAAGAATAGGTGATGAACAGGGACGGTAAAGTGAAAGCAAAATATGTGAAGAAGTTGCATCTACAGGTTAAGGAGAACTTAGAACGGAGGACTCAACAGTACGAAAAGCAAGCAAACAAAGGAAGAAAGCGAGTCACCTTCGATGTTGGTGATTGGGTTTGGGTTCATTTCCGAAAGGAATGTTTTCCAGCCCAAAGACGGTTTAAGTTGTTACCGCGAGGAGATGGTCCTTTTCAGGTGTTGGAGAAAGTGAATGACAACGCCTACAAATTGGACTTACCGGGTGAATATAATGTAAGTGCCACATTTAATGTTTCAGACTTAACCCCTTATGACAAGTGCGATTTGAGGACAAATCCTTTTCACGAAGAAGTGATGTGGGCACATCCAAGCCAATCAAGGAGGCTGATCCAGAGGTCTTGCCATTAGGACCTATCACACGATCTAAGGCAAAAATTCAGGAAGTTCTTTCTTTCACTTGTGCTAAAGTTTACGACTCTTTCAAAAGTGAATGTGCCTTAGAAGATAAGTTTTATAGTGTGTTGCATCTTTGATATGTGACATACTTATGCCATACTACTTATATTGGTGTGTTTAGTATGTATATATTATGCTAAGTATGTTTTGGATTGGGTTGATAGTATTTGTATTGTCTTCAAGTTGTTTGTGTGTTAAGGAATAAGTGTGCACTTGTTTACAACTTATTAGACTATGTTATGTTAATTTTACATAGCTTTGATAAGTGTTATATTGTTTTGTAACATGTACACGAAAGGACTCGGCTTAAGAAAGTATATGCACAGCTCATCTTCACTCAAGTCACTCAGAGGCTTGTTTCCCGACTCACCTCGGCTCAGAGCACTCTACACCAGCTCATGTCAGCTCATTTCACTTCTAGCTAACTAAATTCAGCTCAGTTTAGCTCCAGTCAGCTCACCTCCAGCTCCACTAGCTCAACTTTAGCTGATGAGTCCAGAAGTAGCTGAATAGTGTCCTACGTGTTGGGAGTATACTAGTGCACATGTGGCAGCCTAGGTGGCATCCAAGCATGTGGATGTGCATGTGCCAGCCTTGAACACATGTGGTGCACATGTGTGACAAAAAACTAGCCCATTCTTGTGCATTTGTGTTGCAATTGAAGAGATAAGAACAAGGGAAGTTGTGTGTTTGAATTTCAAACGAAATTAGCACATATTTAAAGTGATAAACATGCCAACTCACTCCTTTTTTACTTGGCTACAAATTAATTCCGCCCAAAAGGAGTTATTTCAATTCAAATTTAAATTTTAAACTCCTTTAATGTTAGCCACACAATGTAATTCGGTCACCTCTTCATTCTACTATATATTTGTACTTCAAACATTGTTAAAAGATAGACTTTTATTTTGAAATAAAAATTACTTTGTGAGTTTTCTCTCAAATTTGGTTCTTTGTTTGAACTTCTTTCTTGACATTTCAATTTTGAATTGTTGTGTCAATCTTGTGATACTTTGGGTTCCTAGATCGCTATCTAGTGGGTCCAAGTCCATTAATGTAGAACAGATTCTGTAACACCCCAAACCCGGTCTATGCGTTAAGACCAAATTTGACATGTCACACGAAAAGGAATATACATCTAGTCTTTTTTAAAAATTTTAAGAAATCAGATTTTCCAAAACATCTTGACGTGAAATTTATTGAAAACTAAGGTTGATTAATAACTCAAACAATTTGAGTCGTAAGAATTTATAAATTGAAACTTACAAGAAGTTAAAATAATATTTCGAGAAAATTTAATAGAGTTCGAAAAAAATTTTGAAAACAAAATTTTAAAGAACGTCGTTAACAGACAATTTTGTGAGTAAAAATATTTAAGAATGAAAACCCTTTTTGCATATTTATTTTAAGAAAAACATTTATTTTTATTTTTAGAAAAGAAACCCCACATAAGTATTTAAAGCGTATTATAATATCCATCCACAAGTAAAACATCCATAAAAATTTAACCAGAGGCCTTATTACAGCTTAACTTAAATAATAAAAATAATAAAAGTACTTAAAAAGAAATTCAGAATGTAAATAACCCATTATTCGTAGTATGGCCTCCACTGAGTCGTCCCCGGCCCAAGTCTCCATCACTGATCATTACCTGAGGAGGGTAAGGAAAACATGGGTGAGTTACTTAGAACTCAGTGTCTAATTCACTTACCACTTTCACTGGGCCAAAATTCAATTAAGCATTTATTGGGCCAAAGCCCATTACAATCATAGCATTATATCATATATATAACATGCATGTGTTATGCAATTTCTCAACCAAACCTAGTTTTCCATCCGCTACACACCACCCGTACCAACCAACACACCTGTGGGGAGCTTTAGTCACCCACCCCGCCAACACACCAAACTAGGCATTAAGCCATATATCAAACTGGGCATTAAGCCATATATCAAACTGTGGACAAGCCACCAGAATTTTGTAACAAAGCTACCAGAACTTCTCTTCGTCAAATATCCCAACCCATGCAAATCATGTATAAATTATGTACATTCAATTACTACAATCCATTCCTATAATTATTACAAACATATGGCCTAATATAAAAATTCTCACAATCTGGCCCATACCACATTTTGGCTCATGTAACCAATATCACATCTGGCCCATAAATCAAGTATCACATTTGGCCCATAAATCAAGTATCACATTTGGCCCATTTATCACATATCACATATGGCCCATTCAGTCACTTTTATCGATTTAGCCCATTAAGGGCAAATTCCGTAATTTTCACGGTCTTAATACCGATTTCATAGTTTTTACCATTAAAATGATAAATATACTATTTTACCCGATTTCACTAACTTGTGATTTAATCCAACGATTAATACAATATAGTTATCCAACCCACGAGATATGGTGTGAGATTACACACCTGATTACGGTGAGCACTATACTTTCTTGATCGTCAACACCTAGAATATTTTTAACGCTCGATTAGATCATTAACACTTATAGTAATTTATTCTAAGATAAACGGTCTAGGATTTTTACCCTCAAAATCGTGAATAACTACGATTTGTCGATTTTCCCCGGTTGATGGTCCACAACCCGTTGGAAAATCTCGAATAGCTAATGGCTCAGAACTGCGAACAACCTCAAATAGTTGATTCTCACCGGATGAGGGTCCACAACCCGGTGGAAAATCTCGGATTGCCAAAACAGCCCTTCGTTTGAATTTATAGGGAATAGCAAATTCGCTCCTTTTCCGATCACTATTCACTACTCCTTTTGATTCGATCTTGTTTGCCTCTATTGACAAAAGAATATTAGACCAAACTAATACTTCGTTATTAAAACGATTGGTCTTAATGAGCAAAGTCAGCTTACCACGAATCCTTACGTTCAAAGGATGAAAAACAAGCGATAGAGTCCCTAAGATAAAATCGATTAATAAACCCCATCTTTAACAAAATAGAGAGTAATATGGAATCCTTGATAGAAATCCTTACCTTAAAGTTTTGGACCAAATCCTAGCGATACACGATGATTTCAGACACTCCAAGTTTCGGCCTTCCACTAAGTTTCTATGATAAAGAAAAGATTCGAATGAGATATGGTATGATGATGGTGTCGATCCAAAAAGGCCATCCCATACCAACATGTAAATTCAGCACGAAGAAAAAAGGAAAAAACAATACCAAAGTATTGTACTAGCCACTTACCGATTGATCAAAGTGTGAGTAGAAAGAAAGAAATGATTGAGATGGAGATAAGTGTGGTAGAAGATTCGGCTATGAAGGAAAAATTGAAGGGGATGGTGTTTAGGTTTCGGTTCTTTTCAAGAATGAAAGATGAACAAAGAGAAGTGTTTGAGGCTAGTGTGCATTCGGCAAGGGTGAAAAGAAAAGCAAAGAAAAGAGAAAATGGCCTTCCAAGGTTTTGGTGATTTCGGCACTTAAGAGGAAAAGGTTTGAAGAGAAAAGGAGCAATAAGACCGAAATGGTCAAAAATATGAAATGACTAAAAGAATAACAAAAGATGTTTACCTATTGTTCAAAGTGCATTCGTCTAAGGAGAGGAAATGGAGAGAAAAGTGTTGGAGAAACAAAACAAAAATGACCAAAAGCCAAAGTGACCAACTAGCTACCAAAGGCCATCAAAATTTCAGTCACTCCCCCCTAGCCCCTAAAACCGACCAAGTACATGGCCACAAAGTCAAAGTTTGGCCACTCCGAACTTTCCAAAACATCTTCCTTGTTATCTGCCTTGTGTTCCCCCTACATACCTTATTCATATGATTCCCTTCCTTAAGTTTACACTTGCCTTTTCTCTTAGCCACCTTACCATAAAAATTAAAGTCCAACCTACCATAAATACTAGGCTTGACCGACACTATGAGGAAAAAAAATTAAAATTCACATGCACATCAAGGGATTCGAACCTCTTCCCTCAAGGAACACACATGGCGCCATATCCCCTTTACTACATGCTCAACTTATGTTAACTTATACCTCTTAATTACCTTAAGCTATAAGATCAGTTGTTCCACTTCATTAAAATAATAATTTCCAAAAAATTATATCAAATCTAAATAAATCCCGAACCTTCTCAGGACTATTTTAACACACACATAAGATAAATAAACTAGCTGAGCACCAAAATAATGCAACATATAAAAATTCAAATTTTAGGATGTTACAGATTCGATTCGAGTTTGCACAACAGATTGTGCGAGTTCTTTCGAGTTCTTTGTTGTTCAAATTCCCAGCCAGTTTCTAGCGTTATTTCTACCATTTTTATTTGAATGTTCAAGGCTGCCATGGATGAATTTTGAAGCATTCATCTTCTACCTTCTTCAAATCTGTCTAGAAATTCCAGCAACTTTTTTTTTCTCTCTTCTTCAAATCTATTCAATTTCGTGTGTTTTTAAGTCTAAAATCGACCTCTTTGTTTTGTTTAATTGCAAGGAAGTGCTTGCTACAATCCTAGATCCGTAAACACTCAAGGAATATTGTTTTGCCAAGCAATGCCTTATCATCTCCCCTTTGAAAACTGAAACTAGATAGTACCCTTTCTCCTTCTTTTCTTTTCTTTTCTTTCACAAAATCTTCAAACCTTCTTTCTTCCACTTTAATTCATAGCCAAATTTTCTTATTCATATTTCCTCCATAGCCGAACCTTCCAACCCATAAGCTCTCCTTCACATTTTCTTTCTCGTTCGTGTGGGCACTCACTTCTTGGATCGAATCGGTAAGTGATCTTATATCCCTCTTTCTATTTTTTATGTTCTTTTTCTTCCTAACCGAATATGAATGTTCATCGTTATTCGGTTAGTCAACTTTGTTTCTTATCAAAACGTCACTCTCTCCATCATTCTCATGTTGTGATCAATACTCTTTCGTAGCGATCTTAGTGGGTGGCCGAATATCATTCTAGCCATAAGTCAAGTGGTGGAAATCGCAACAAGGTAAGGAGTTCTTTATGGATTATTTGATATCGTTCATTATTTGATTGGTTGCTAAATGGATTAATAGTTTGGACTAATCGGTCACTATAGGAACCAAATCGCCCGATCACCTATCCCTTGTAATAAGAGACTCAGATTGTTGGTAAGTGATATAGATTGTTAATCAATCACAATACTTGGTTGAAGTTGAAAATTGGGCTTTGGACTAATTGTTAACCGAATGTACCTTTAGGTGCCGCGGAGAGTATCGTGTTACGGATTCCGAATAAGGTGTGTAATCTTGTACCCTACCGAATACATGATTGAAATGGTGGTAATCTCATATCTCTCTGAAAGTTTGCATGAAATGTTCTGTGATTCGGTCGAAATATCGAAGAAAAACCAGAAACCGGCATCCGTGACCACTCGGGCGTGCGTATATTAGTAGTGGTAACCATATTTTGCAATGAAACAGTTTGGTCAGCAGCAGTGATGTGATTTTGAAAAATCATGAAAAATAGGATAAAGGGAGTTAGAAAGTGAAAAAGATATCGAAATAAAGATTACTGTGTCTATTTTTATATGAAAGAAATGGAGGAGGAAGAGGAATTGTATATTCTTTGATATCTTAATTTTAGTGAGACTGGTTCTGATTGACTTCGTGGTTCCCTGTTCTATCTTGGAAAAATTGTACAAAGTGAATTATGAGTTATAAGTTATATGTATAGATTCCTTAGTGATCCTATTTTCAATAGAAACAAGTGGGAGCAACATATGAAAACCGTACAGTGAGATATTTGAATTTTGGGTAAGAAAGGTCAGAACCGTTGGACAGTGTAACAAGGGAATCTTTAAGGAATAAACTGTACTAAACGGCTAAGCCAAAAATTCTAGAAAAATTTTAGTAAGAATATATATGAGTCTAGTTTCAAGGAAAATTTACGGATCTAAATTTCGAGTTTCCTAACTCGAGTTATAGTCAATTTAGTCAGTATGACGTAAATGGACAGTTTCGATTTTTATGCCCCACATTAGTAGTTAAGTCTAGGTTACGGAATTACCAAAATACCCTTGGAGGGTAAATTACCGAAATACCCCTAGGTTGCAAGATTACCGAATTACCCTTAGTGGGTAAAATTACCGATTTACGAAATGCCCCTATGGACCGATTTACCGAAATGCCCCTATGGGCCGAATTTTTATAATGCCTTAGTGGGCTGAATTACAAAGCTCAATAATGGGCCGATTCATCGTATTAAATTACTAGACTAATGGTTGTTATACATGTGGATATTTTATGTTGTTATGTATATTGCATCATCACATATTGCATGGGATGGGAAACTTGAATGAAGAGAAGTATAGACCGGTGGCATTGCCACAAATTCTGATATGGGCTATGTGCCAATTTAAATATGGCTTTCTGCCATCGTGATTAAGGCTGTGTGTCGATTATATTACCGTATATGATTCCGGTGGCATTGCCATAAATTCTGATATGGGCTATGTGCCAATTTAAATATGGCTTTGTGCCACCGTGATTAAGGCTGTGTGCCGATTATATTACCGTATATGATACTCACGGTGGTTAAGCCACAAAATTATTATAAATGGCGGCTTGTCCGCAAATTGGAGAGAGGCGGCGGGGTGGGTTGACTTGATCCCCACGGAGAGACGGTTGGTACGGGGGAGAGACTGGTTGGATGGGTTAGGTTACATACATTTGCTTCATATATATATATATGTTCTGTTATGATAGTGGGCTCCGGGCCAAGATGTTGCTATATAGGTTCAGGCCTAGTGGATGACGGTAGGGGGTTTCACACTGAGTTCTTGTAACTCACCCCCCCTTTTTCTTAACCCTTGTAGGTAATGCTCCGTAATGAGGACTTGGGCCCATGGATGACTCGGTGGAGGCCATACTTCAGAAATGGTGTTATTGAACTTTAAATTTCTATTTCGGTTTATTTTATTATTTTGCTATTTTGGTTTAAGTTGTAATAAGGCCTCTGGGATATGTTTTAAATTGCTTTATGTTTAGTCGTACTTATTATATTACTTGAATTGTTTTAACGGGGATTTTCCAAAATTGATTAATAAATGGATTTTATAACAAACTTTTACAAATATTTTAACTCGAAAATTTTCTCTCGAATTATCAACAATATTTTCAAAAGCCACGGTTTTAAAGCTCACTACCTCGATTTTCGACTCATCAAATGATCTCTCAAAAATACTTGTATTTTATCTACGTTTCTGCAATGATTTCAAAATACTTCTGCAGCTCTATTTCTAAACATCACATTTTTGTAAATTGTTTATTTTAAATATGCTTTCGCCATCAAAAAGGTTTTTAAAGATAATTACGTTTTCAAGTAGTTAACAATTGCTTTGGGTTTTAACAAAGAGGCTGTAATTCTCAAACAAGTTTTTTCCATGTGACGCACCAGATTCGAGCCTAACTTCTAGGCCGGGTTTGGGGTGTTACATGGACATTCAAATAACTTAATAACTAAGCTAAATTTTCAGCTAGAATAAGCTGGACAAATCTAGAACAAAGTCTCTTAGTTTGCTTAGCAAAAATTTGGCTGAATGTGGCCTTGTAAGCTTGCAATATTTGGCTGAATGTATTTGACATCAATGGCACTCCAATGGTCGGGTTTCTAGAAGGTTAATTGTCCCAAAATTCGTCCAAGTCCTTGTGCAGCCCTTGGGAACGTCATTAGCCATGTTTCTAGAAGAGGGAATGAATTTTGGGTCACTTGAAAAGGCATGCAGCAGCTAGGTACGTCCCATGCATGTCCCCTAGCATTTATGTCATCCACTCATGCTAAACAACCCATTTATTGTTATTTTTATGCATGCTTAGCAGCTCATTAAATGGCTGCCATCCAAGCCATGTATATACTCCAACATCTCATTAATTATGCAGCAAAAATTAATGTCCAACACCTTCTTTAGTTTGTCCACCAACATGTATCTTAAATGGTTGTTCACGCATGGGAAAACAAGCCCAGCTACGTCTTAAATGCTGCTCCCTTTTGTCATTCACGAAACATCTCTTTAACTCCCTTTGTGGTTCACGAAAATGCATGTCCATTGCTTTACTCGAAAAAAACACACATGAAAAGGAGAATTTCAGCCTTGGATACATCAAAAGGCAGCAGCCATTTATTCTCCCATTAATTCGATCTTGGATGGAGTAAAAGGCTCCAGCAACTTAATTAATATGGTTCCTTTTCCAGTAGCTCAATGAATGTGCCGCCCATGCCTTGTTCATGCATTAATTCGGCTGTAGCAAGGGGTTCTGATACGGGCACGCCCGGGGTACCGACGAATTTCAAATTGAAGGAGCTCGGGACGCTTGTTCCAAATGCCGTGAAGTTGATATGCACCTTGTTGCATTTTCAACTTGAGCCGGATTAGTCCGTTCGAGTTCAATTCGAGCTCACTTGAGCTCGCTCCAGCTCATTGAGCTGATCATTTAAATTTCATGCTTTAAATAAATTGAACATTTAAATTATTTAATTTCGGACATATTAATTATGTGTTTTTTTTAAATTAATATTGCTGCATTTAAATAAGTTTTATTATGTTTTAACTATCACATATTAAATGGCTTGAGTTTAATGCAACTAGTTAGGACACAATTAAGACTAGTTACTTATTAAATGTGTCTAGCCGAATTTAAGATCATCTAGGGACACATTTATGGCGTGTCTTTAACTTTAAAACATGTCTTAAATATATGTTTTGTTGCTGGAAAAAAACTAATGGCCGAAATTAATTGATTGTAGGTGCTTTTGGACATGTTTAATGCATGTGCGGCAACATTAATGAGGCAGCATTTAAGGCCATGTTGGACCACGCATGGGCATTAATTTGCTCTTTGGTATCGACTTCCCAACGTGTCTTTTGGACTCCCCCAAGCGTCCATTAAAAGCTGAACAATAATCAGCATGCATGAAACATATTTAAGGCAATGTTGGTTCATGCTTTTGACGACATTAATGCCCATAGTGAATGCATGCATCGTGAAAGTAAAAGGGCAACCTCAATATGCTGATTCCTTTCTCCTAGGAAGCTGAATGCATTCATCTTAAGATGCTTTTCGTGAAAGACAAATAATTAAATGGGAGTTGCTTCGTGAATAAACAAACATTGAAGGTGCCGCATTTAATGTGCTGCTGGAGTGTGTCTCCATGTGTAACATCCCAAAATTGGGCCTAGTAGGATTGGGCCCATTGGGCCTTGGGCGTAGGAGTGTTTAAAATTTTGAGAACAAGAGAACGGCATTATTTCAAGTTGGACTTATTAAGAAGGTGATTTTAGAAAATTACGAGGTTCTATGAAGTTCCGGGTTCAAGTTGGGCCTTAGTAAAATTTTGTGTTTAAGCCTATTAAGGAGAGATAGTAAGAGACATCAAAGCTTATGGAAATAAGTGAGTAAATTGCTAACATAATTGAGCATTTGGTAAAGAGGTTATGGCATCAAGTGAAGGACTTTGAGGGAGGAGGTTCAAATCCCATCAAGTGCAAAATTTTGACTAATATTTTTGTGTTTTTCCTTAAGTGTCAGCCAAGGTAGTATTTTAGGCAAGGTGGACTTTTTAATTTGGGAAAGATGGCTAAGGAATATGGTAAGGAGGAAGACTAGAGAAAAAGAGGGAAAGAAATGAAGGAAAAAGGAAGGATAAGGGAACATGTTGGCATATAGAGTGGAAGGTGTTTTGGAAAGATTTTATGTTGGTCAATGTTCATCTTTTTGGTAAAGATGAATACAAGGTTTTGGTTAGGGAATGGGGGGGGAAGCCGAATTTTTCTTGGGTCATTTTGCAAAGCTTTGTGCATGATAAGGTTTTGGTTCTTTTAGCATTTTGGTTACTCTTCCTTGCCAACATCTTTTTCTTCCCTTTACGTTTTGGCCTAAACACCTAGTGCATTTGTTCATCTTACTCCTTTGTTTTGCCTTAACCCCAATTCATTTTTGGTTCATCTTCTTTAGTTGGCCAAAACTAACAAGCACTTTTCTCCATCCATTCTTTTCTTTTGACCATTTCATCAACCTTTTCTTCTTCTTTAATCAACATCACTTTGTGTGATCACATCTTATTGTTCGATTTTCTCTATAGCTGAATTTCTATCATCTTCTATCTTCCCCATTTTTGTGTGTTGGACATCTCTCCTTGATTGAATCAGGTAAGGGCTTCATTTCTACTCCTTTCATTTTCTTCTCTTTCTAGCTGAATATGTATGTTCATCACTATACAGCTATTCCACTTTGTTTTTTATCGAAATATCACTCTCTCCATCACTCGCATATTTGATCTGTAACATCCTAAAAATTTGAGTATCGTTATGATGCATGTTTTGGTGTTTAGCTTGTGTATGATTAAATTTTTGCATGCTTAATATAGTCTTGAGAAGGCCTGGGATTATTCAGAACTAGAATAAATTCTAGTAGTGAGTATTTTATTGAAGTGGATCAAGTGATTATGATGCTTAAGTTAATTTAAGTGACGAAAGCTAGCATAAGATGAGCTAGTAGCAAGGTGGTGTTGGCGCATGAGTGATTGCTTGAGGGGAGAGGTTCGAATCCCATGGATAGCATTTAGGTGACTTTTATTTTTGTACTTGTATGGCATGTGTCGGTCAAGCTTTACTTATGGTAAGGTTGGACAAATACTTTTATGGGAAGTAGACTAAGGGAAAAAGGCAAGCTTGAATTAAGGGATAGAATTAACTTGATTTTAGGGATAGGATTCTAAAGCTTTGGAAAGTGGAGGAACACAAGGCATGATACAAGGAAGTTGTCTTGGAAACTTTTGCATGGCCATTTTGACCATGTATTTGGACGGCATTATGGACAAAAGGGGGAGCCAAAATTGGTGGTTAGTTTGGGGTAGGATGGTAGCTTGTTAGAATTCTTTTGGTCATAATTTTTGCTCATCCAAAACATCTTTCCTATCATTTCTTTTCTCTCATAGCCGAATGTGTCTTTAGCTTGGAGAAAACAACTTTGTTGAGTTTCATTTAGGCATTTCTTTTTGACCATTTGGTCATTTTTGCTTATCACTCTAGTATCCCATTGTGTGTCTTTCTCCTGGTGCCGAAACCACCAACACAAAAAGCCATTCCTTTTTCCTTCTCCTTCCCCATTGCTAAATACATATTGTTCCTAAACTCATCTCTTTTCTCCTTCTCTTTTCTTCTTTTTGAAAACCGAATTATAACACCTTCTCTCCATTCTCTTTTCTTCCTCATTTTTATTTATCATTCAAATATTTTCTTCATTATTTTTCTCTCATGGCCGAATGATACTAATCCCATTTTCTTTAATTTTCCCTTCAAAGCTGAATCTTCTATTAATCTATATTGTCTTGTTGATTATTCTTTCAACCCTCGTTTAAACAATAGGTAAGAGCTTTCTTTTTGGTTCTTATGTTGGTTTATGGGTTGTTTTGGCCGAACCTTAAGTGTGGTAGAGGAGAGCCTTTTTGATCGAAACCATTGTTCATTTCTCTTAGATAATTTCTTTCGTTATTTTGTTATAGTGAGATAGTGGTGAGTCGAATCATCACATTTTCGAAGACTTCGTAAAGCCATTCGAGTTGGAACATATTTGTCAAGGAATCCTTTGAAAATCACTCGGGATTTTAAGGTAAGCCGAGTTCGCTCTTTTAAGCCATTAGTATTAAATTTCTGATATATGGTAGGACTAATAATCTTTTGTCAATAAAGACAAATAAGATAGGGACGAAAAGGGTTGTTAATAGTGTTCGGAAGAGGGGCGGTTCCGCTATTCCCCCTAAATTCAAACGAAGGACTATTTCAGCAATCCGAGATTGTCCACCGGGTTTTGGACCCTCATCCGGCAAAAATCAATTATTTGAAGTCATTCGTACTCCTGAGCCATTGTTTGTTCGTGGTTCTTCACCGGGTTATGAACCATCAATCGAGGAGAAATCGCAAATAGTTGTCATTTGAGATTCCGAGGGTAAGGATCTAGATTGTTAATCATTAGAATAGTTTTATATTAAATATTAGTGTTCTAATCAAGAGTGACATATATTTAGGTATCGACGAGTGGGAAAGTATAGTTCTCACCGTAATCAGGTGTGTAACTTCACACGTATCTCATGGGTTATATTACCGTAAGCGATAGAATAAAAATCGTAAAGTCGGTAAAATTTGAAAATACGGTATATTAGCACTTTTTGTGTGAATGCATGAAACCTGTATTAAGATTGTGGAAAAATTATGGTTTTGCCCTCAATGGGCTATATCTTAGAAAAAAATGATATTTTGGGCCACATGATTATTTGATAAATCGGCCAAAGTGTGAAATTTATGGAAAAAAGCCACATGTGTATAATGGGCCAAGAAATCGCTAGATCGTAAATGGGCCAAGGTTGGCTAGTTCGTTAAAAAGGGCTAAATTGCTATTTTGGACTAATGGGCCAAATTGATAATTTGTAATATGGGCTTTTTGTTGAAATTTATCTCATGAATATATTGTTATGCATTATATATATACATGACTGCATGGGTTGGGATAAATGACGAAGAGAAGAAAGGCCTGTTGTCAAATATCTAGTTCGGTGGCTCTGCCACAAATATTATAAATGGCCTATTGCCACAAATATTATATCTGGCTTAATGCCTGCTATTGGTGTGTTGGCGGGGTGGGTTGACTTGATCCCCACAGGTGTGTTGGTTGGTACGGGGGTGTGTAGCGGATGGAAATTAGGCTTGGTTGGGAATTGCATAACACATGCATTAATTTTTATACTTGATTTATATATATGCATTGTACATTTGTAAATGGGCTCAAGCCCATCTAATTGCTTAAAAGGTATTGGCCCAGTGAACACGGTAAGTGGGTTATACATTGAGTTCTAAGTAACTCACCCCATTTTTTTACCCCTTCTCAGGTAATGATAATTGATGAAGGCTTGGGCCGGGGATGACTTCGTGTGGAGGCCATACTACGAATGATGAGTTATAAAAACTTTAAACTTCTTTTAAGTATTTTTATTTAAGTACTATTTCAATTGCGATGTAATAAGGCCTCTGGTATTATTTTTATGGATTTTTATGCGTGGATGGATTTTAATATGTTTTAGCTACTTTAATGGGGTTGTTAATCTTTTATAAATGTTTTTCTTAAACTTGCATATAAAAAGAGGATTTTTTTTATATCACTTACTCATAAAATTTTGTGAAAACTCTTTTATAAATTTATTTCAACCAATTATTAAAGTTTTTAACCAATTATTTCTCTGAAAATCAAATTTGTAAATTCTTATGTTTTAAAAAAAAACATGGTGTTCAAATAAATCTCGATTTTTGATAAACTCCAACTTCAAATCATTTTCAAGAATTGTTTTCATTAAAAACATTGATGCTTAAGTGTAAGTTCATTTTATGTGGCATGCCAAGTCTGGTCTTAACGCGTAGGCCAGGGTTGGGGTGTTACATTTTATGGTATCAGAGCCCAGTTTTAAAACTCGACTGTGGTTTGGGTTCAACAACAATTTTTGTTTAAAAACTGCTTAAATTTTTAGATTTTATGTTTTAAAAGTAGTATGGCACCACGAGCATCCGGCACCAAGTCAAGTAAGTATTTGTATATTAAATATTTACTATTGTGAAATGATCATAGGAACACTCTAGAACTTCTAGTTTTAGGTGTTAAAACCGGTAGAGATTGAGACTATAGGACATGATTGCGAAAACAACTTTATCTTTTATATCTCATAAAATATCGTTAATAAACACTGAAATAGTATTCTGATTCATAAAAGTTATAATCAGATTAAATTGAATTAATCATTATGAGCACTAGAGGACGTGGTCGTGGACGTGGCCGTGGTAGAGGATGAGGTGTTGCGTTTGAAGCACCGGGTCATATGCCAGAAATGGATGCACCTGCGTCACTCGGGAGTGAGACTGGATCACCTGATCATACGAGAGAGGACAATGCTTTGACTCAAGCAATGTTGCGAGTCCTAGAGAGGGTTGCTGGGACTAGAACTGGTCCAGCAGTTCGTGGTTCAATATCGGAATGACTCAAGTCAAGTGGTGCCGAGGTTTTTAGAGGTGTCTCCGGTGTAGCTCTGAATGTTGTGAAATATTGGCTCAAGGCTGTAGAGCGGATTATGGATGATTTGGAGTGCACCACCGAGCAGAAGCTAAGAGGAGCTGTGTCCTTGTTAAGGGACGAGGCGTATCAACAGTGGCTTACTGTTCGAGAAGGCACCGAGGCTGCATTGGTTACTTGGGATTTCTTCAAAGTTACTTTTCAAGGGAAGTACATCGGGACAAGTTATGTAGATGCCCGGAGGAAGGAATTCCTGAATTTGGTTCAAGGAAGTAAGACGGTGGCAGCTTACGAGGCAGAATTTCTTCGTTTGAGTCGTTATGCTTGCACAATAATGTCGAATGATCATGAGCATTGTGTACGCTTTGAATATGGGCTGAATGACGAGTTGCGGGTACTGATAGCCCCACAACAAGTACGGACTTTTGCCTCACTTGTAGAGAAAGCCAAGATAGCCGAAGAGGCTAAGAACTCAGAACGCCAGAACCGGGAAAGAGTCAGAGGCAAGAGGGATTTTAAGTACTCGGGTTCTTCTAAAAGGTTTCAGAAGAGGCCACGGAATGACGAGCCAGCTCAAGCTAGAGCACGGGTGACTACTAATCAGAGTCGAGGCTGTGCCGATTGTGGGAGACGACACCCTGTGGAATCTTTGGAGGAAAAGCGGTGCTCTGCTATAAATGTGGTTCCAAGGATCACCAGTATAAGAATTACCCTCGACGGATTGATACGACTCAGGAAGCTCGTAACCCTGATGTTTAGCCAGCTAAAGGTGCTCAGTAGCCACCGAGAGGTCGTGGATCAGGTCGTGGTGGTAATGGTGTTGGACGTGATCAAGGTGCACCGGGTCGAGGTAATGGCTTTAGAGGTAACACGGAGGCAAGACAGCCGGGGTTGGTCTATGCGATTAGGCGTCGGGAAGATGGCGATGCACCTGATGTGATAACTGGTACGTTCTTCATCTTTGATGTACCTGTTACTGCTTTGATAGATATTGGGTCTACACACTCGTATGTTGCTAGTGCCATAATCGGAAACCTGAATATTAGATCTGAGATTACCGATAGAGAGATGACCGTAATTAGTCCTTTAGGACAGTCGGTAATCGTGAATAAATTGTTTAGAGACGTGCCTGTAACATCCTAGATTAGGGGTTATGCGTTCATGCATAATTCATGAGTTAGTAGGTCTTGGCAGTGTTTGGAAGTGTATTAAGGGTTTTTAGAACTCTAGGATAAAGGTGGAAGCTTTGGAAAATAATTGGATTTTAAGTTAAGAAGGAAGTTGGGCTAAGGAAGCCTTAAGAAAATTTGTGTTGGATTTATGACACAAGGGTTGGCACAGTAAAGTGGCAGCAAGGCGCCACTTAAGGCTTGGGCAAGTGACGCCTCACGCAATGGGTAGAGGGCCCAGGTTTGAGTTGCGAAGGAAGCAAGAAGGAGCATTTTATTTTCGTGCGGCGAGAAGGCGCTGGGCTAGGAGGCTTTAAAACGACTCAGGCGAAGCATGTCACAAAAAGCGCTGGGTAAAGTGGCTTGGACGCTTATGGAAAGGGAGCTTCAGGAGGGCTCAAGTTCGAATCTTGTGGGCAGCATAAGCGTGTTTTTATTTTTCCAAGTTGGCGCTAAAGGAGAAGAAGGTCTTAAAAGGAATTGTGGGAGTTTATGTCACAAAGGAGCTAGTAGCAAAGTGGTCAGTAGCGCAGGCCGACTCAAGAGGTCCCATGTTCAAACCACAGGGGCAGCAAATGGGTGTGTTATTTTATTTTTGCATGTGACGTCAAGGCAAGGGAGAAGAGATGGACGACTTTGGGACTTTGGAAGGGAAGGATAAGCCTTGTGTTTCTTTTAAATATTTGGCTATAGATAGTGGATAAATAAGATTTTATTTTATTTATTTTAGGAGGTGATAAGCTTGGTTATTATTTATTGGAAATTCGGCTATAAGGTAAGATAAATGTTGGTTTATTCAATTTATTTTGAATAAAAGGTTGATTTATTTTATTTAGTTTAGATGAGTAGATAGAAGATAATTATGGTGATATTTTATTTGAATAAGTAAGGATTAATTCAAGTTATTTTGAATGAGTGATAAAAGGATAATTGTAGATTTATTGTATTTATTTTGAATAGGTAATTAAGAGATAAAATAAGAGATTAAATTGGGATTTGATAGTGGAGATAGGTGTGCCGAATTTGGGTAGTATAAATAGGGGATGATCAGCTCTTGGGATTTCTTTTCTTCATTCTCCTCTTTGACCGAAAGTTTTTAGTCAAAAGAGGTTCTCTTTTCCTCTCTTTTCTTTGAAGCCAAAACCGAATGTTGAAGTAGCCATATGTATCTTTTCTTCTTTGCTTTGTTCATTCGAAATCATCATCTTCCCCAAGAACTATTCTTTCTTCCATTACTTGACAAAAGCCGAAACCCCTCTACCCCTGTTCTTTATTGCCAAAATTCCTCTACATACTCTTCTTCATCTTTATTTTCTTTCAACCCCAATTTTACACCTTTGCTTGAATGGCCGAATGACCCTTTATCATTCAAGACCTTAGACGAATGTTTCATCTCCATTGAGAGCCATTGCCGAAATCTCTTAGCCACTTTTATACCTCTTTTCTTCCATCTACATCGACTTTTAAGAGATATCCGAATATTGAATCACCTTTTTAAGGGCTTAGCCGAATCTTCAGTGGCCATATTCTCTCTTCTCTGTCGCAAGTGATAGAAGCTGGAGGTGTCATTGGTTGAAGGTTGCTCCAATCGATTCTCTATAGTAAGTAAGAGTTCTCTCCTAACCGTTCTTCTATCTCTTTGGTATGCCGAAATCAAGGGTGGTCTTGATTTCTATGGATAAATGAATATTCATAGTGCCTTACCATTGTGTCTTTTGTATATAGCCGACAAGAGGAGTATTAGAGGAGTTTTTTGATCCGGCGATTAAGGTAAGCAAGTATGGTATTCGGCCAAGGGTTATTTTTCTATGAATTTATGCTTAAGCCGATTTTGATGTGGTTTCACTTAGGATTTTGATAGTTCAAGAGCAAGGAGTAGTTTTGGATTTGGTAAGCAAGGTAAGGAAGTATTGATATTCGGCCATAGGCCATTTTATGAGCTTAGGTGATGATCGATTTCGACTTTGGTTCTTAGGAGCAAATCGACGGGAATAAGAAGAGTTTTGGGATTCTAGATCGTGTTAGATTCGAGTAGTTCGGGATTTCGCTAAATAGACAGTGTGTGATTAACCCACCGTTTTCGGGTATATGATATGTATGTGAAATGTGTATGTGTTATGAATGTGCTAACTAGTGCAAAGTGGAAATTGTGATAAGGATACCCTCAAGGGTATGTCGATAATCCAGTAAGTACCAAACCCGATGATATGTGATTATTAATATGAATATGTGATAATATGCTTGATGAACATGCTCATGCATCATTACATTGTATCATTATTTTATGTGGCATGTGCATGGGTGGGATATGATATGAAAGAAGGTATGGGTGTACTTCGAGTACGTGGTTTGATGTTAGCCTTGAGCTACATCGTGGATTGACGTTGACTGAGGTCACGTTGTGGATTAATTGCGATTTAGTTCGCGTGGCTTGATGAGTAGCTCTGTGCCTCATCGTGGTTGATATAAGCTATGGGCTATATCGTGGTTGATGAGTGACTATGTGTCCCATAGTGGTTTTGATGTTAGCTATGGCTACATCGTAGATTGGCACTGACTGAGGTCGCGTTGTGGACTATTGTGCTTAATTGCACGTGGACGGCAGTGATTGCCTTTGGAGTGAAAAGGAGAGGGTGATTTGATAATCCCCTGGTGTGTGGTAGGCTGGATAAGGGGTTGTGTAGCGGATGGACCCTAGGTTTGGGTTGGGCTTCATAATTGCATGATTTCGTATGTGAACATATGTGGAAATGGGCCAAGCCCAATATGATATGTGGATTAATGTGGAAATGGGCAAAGCCCAAAGATATGAATGTGGATCGGTGTGGAAATGGGCTAAACCAAAGATGTGGAAATTATGTGGTTAACTACCCTATTAGATGAATGTGATATGAATATGGGCCAAGCCCGAATGTGATAACATGTGAATTTGATAATTGATATCGATATATGAGTTAATATGTGGTTAACATGTGGGTGGAATTCAGTGGACTAATTACACACATCGAGTGCGTATGACTCACCTAATTTTTATTAAACATCGCAGTGATCGTGATTTTGGACCGGGTTGGAGTGGATACAAAGGTGGCCATGCGTATGCGATTTCCATGCAGAAAGATATTTTAATTAATTAACTAGTTATATTTTCAGTATTTTGATTAAGTGTTTATTGTAATAAGGCCCATTAAAGTGATTGAACATTTTTATTATGTTTAAGCTAGACGACCATTAAATTATTATTGGAAAGTGCTTTTAATTTTGGCAACTTATATTTTAAAAGCTTATAATAAAGTTTTAATTTGGATATTTTTATCAAGCTTATATTATTTAGAATTTTTAATTGGACATAGTTTTCAAATGACAAAATTTTTAATGTTTTTCCCAAAAGTGAAATCGGTCTTCAAACGTTTTTCCGCAGTTGGCATTTCAATTTTTGGCCAGAACGAATGGGCCGGGTTTGGGGTGTTATGATTTGGTATCAGAGCCGGTTCAAAACTCACTTTGAGGTTTTGGGCTCGAAAATAGTTTTAAAAAAATGGGCTTTTCAAAATATGGGCTTTTATTTCGTGGTTATTTCGCATGGCACTCAGATCTCCTACCCCAAGTCCACTAGGTAAGTACTACGGCTATTGAAGTGGTTTGAATATGTGAACGTTATAAGTATGAAGGAACGCAGATTAGTGAACTAGGATCCGTTGAACCCTAGGACTGGGCTACTCAAACACAAGTGCATAAGACTTAAGGACCATTAAACAAAACCGTGAACTAAGTCGCCGAGTTAAGGTGTGGCAACCATAGTACGCATGTCAGGATTGGTATTCAGTAAGAGCTTGGTACTTAAGCGGTCATAGCGACTCACCTCCTCTCTACTCGAATCCTACCAGTGCGTAGCTACGGTTCACCCTAACCAAGAGGACTTATTCACGGGCTAAACCCGATAATTAAAACCCGAAGGGACTAGCCATGCGATTTTATAAAAACCCTAGTTTTAAAATCCCTAAATTACCCTTTTAATTGTAGTAAAAGATTATTGTGAAAATTTTTCCAAAATATCTCCGATTTACAAAATTACAAAAATGCCCCTGTATTGTAAATTACTAAAATACCCTTAGTTCTTAATATTTTCAAAAATACCCTCGACGTTTGCTACAATATTTCTACTTTACAAAAATACCAAAAACTTTTGTTTTACAAATAACAAGATACCCTGATTTGGAGAGTTTACGGAACTGCCCCTGACTTCCAAAATTACCGAAATAACCTCGATTTCTGAAATTTTTGCAACACCTCTGATTTGGAAAACAAATTTTCAAAATAAACCCCGAGTTTTTGTAAATTTTGAAATAACCTTTGATTTGTAGAGATTTTTAAATTGACCCTGATTTATTACGAAAATACCCTGGTAGGACGAATGACGAAATTACCCCTGGGTTGGGAAAGGACTGAAATGACCATAGAAGTGTAGTGAATGAATGTGTCTCTGTTTATGAATGTGAATGTGACCCTCTGAATTAGAGTAGTGAACTTGAGCTGAAACTTTGTTGATCGAAAGAACTACTTCTAAATACTTTATTTCATAAAACTGTTCGTGGATAATCAGTGGAACAAAATTCTGATGCATAAAACTTTTTAATCAGATAAATCACGATGTTAGAAATGAGTTCTAGGGGACGTGGTCATCATGGACGCGGTAGAGGTAGAATGGCAGTATTGGAACCAGTAGGGTCTGGTCATGGGTCAGAAAACGAAGTGCCGCCGCCAGCAGTAGGCGCGGAGGATCAAGATCAGACAGGAGGCGATGATGCAGTATCGCGGGCCATGTTGCGAGTGCTCGAGCGAGTAGCAGGAGCTAGTGTAGGAAATGGAGCTCGAAAGTTAGTATCGGAAAGGCTTAGGTCTAACGGGGCTGAAGTTTTTAGAGGAGTGTCTGGGGTAGCTCCGAACGTAGCGGAGTATTAGATGGAAGCAGTCGAAAGAATAATGGACGATTTGGACTGTACCGATGAGGAAAAGCTGAAAGGTGCTGTTTCATTGCTCCGAGATGAAGCTTATCGATGGTGGCTCACTGTCAGACAAGGTGTCCCGGCAGATCGATTGGATTGGGATTATTTTAAGGTTAAGTTCGAAGGAAAGTACGTTGGAGCTAGCTACTTAGACTCGCAGAGAAAGGCATTTCTTAACTTGGTACAAGGAAGTAAGTCAGAGCGTAATATGAAGCGAATTTGTGCGGTAAAGTCAAGACGCCAAGGGGATCGTGGCTACACGAGTATGAAAGGTGCATCCGATTCGAAGATGGGTTGCGTGATGAGCTACGAGTGTTGATTGCTCCGCATAGAGAAAGAGACTTTGCCATTCTAGTGGAGAAAGTTTGGATAGCTGAGGAAGTTAAGAAGACTGTAAGCGTAAACCGAGATAAGGAAAGGAATGGGAATAAGAGAAGTTTTGGGTCGTCAGTATCGTTTGAAGATGTTCGGAAAAGACCAAGGATCGAGAATTGCTGAGACGCACCTGTGCCAATTTTTGAGAATCGGAGTCGTTCATGTGCTCAGTGTGGAAGAGCTCATGCGAGGAGAATGTTGGGGAAATAGTAAGGAATGTTTCCGGTGTGGGTCTAAGGCTCATTTGGTTAAGAAATGTCCGCTTGATGATGGATAGGGCTCGAGGCCAAGGTCGTGGAACACCCGGACAGAGGAGTGAAGGTTCGGATGTGAGACAACCAAGGATGTGATAGCGGGTAAGTTCCTTGTTTTTGGAGTATTATTTATTGCTTTAGAGATAGTTCATTGTTGTATTGCTAGTGAAGTGTATGAAACCTTGGATGTGAACTTTAAGACTGTGCCTAGAAGGTAAGATAGTTTTATTAAGATCAGAGAGTGCAAAGATAAGCGTAGTGCGGTGAGTTAAGATGTACGATTATTCGTTAGTAAGTAATTTCGAGGACGAAATTATTTTTAAGGAGGGTAGAACTGTAACATCCTAGATTAGGTTTGCGTCGTGCATAATTCATGAGTTAGTAGGTCTTGGCAGTGTTTGGAAGTGTATTAAGGGTTTTTAGAACTCTAGGATGAAGGTGGAAGCTTTGGAAAATAATTGGATTTTAAGTTAAGAAGGGAAGTTGGGCTAAGGAAGCCTTAAGAAAATTTGTGTTGGATTTATGACACAAGGGTTGGCCTGGTAAAGTGGCAGCAATGCGCCACTTAAGGCTTGGGCAAGTGACGCCTCACGCAATTGGTAGAGGGCCCAGGTTCAAGTTGCGAAGGAAGCAAGAAGGAGCATTTTATTTTCGTGCGGCGAGAAGGCGCTGGGCTAGGGAGGCTTTAAAAGGAATTCTGGGCGAAGCATGTCACAAAAAGCGCCTGGGTAAAGTGGCTTGGACGCTTGCGGGAAAGGGAGCTTCAGGAGGGCTCAAGTTCGAGTCTTGTGGGCAGCATAAGCGTGTTTTTATTTTTCCAAGTTGGCGCTAAGGGAGAAGAAGGTCTTAAAAGGAATTGTGGGGAGTTTATGTCACAAAGGAGCTAGCAGCAAAGTGGCTGGTAGCGTGTGCTGGCTCCAGCAGGTCCCATGTTCGAAACCTGGGGGCAGCAAATGGGTGTGTTATTTTATTTTTGCATGTGACGTCAAGGCAAGGGAGAAGAGATGGACGACTTTGGGACTTTGGAAGGTAAGGATAAGCCTTGTGTTTCTTTTAAATATTTGGCTATAGATAGTGGATAAATAAGATTTTATTTTATTTATTTTAGGAGGTGATAAGCTTGGTTATTATTTATTGGAAATTCGGCTATAAGGTAAGATAAATGTTGGTTTATTCAATTTATTTTGAATAAAAGGTTGATTTATTTTATTTAGTTTAGATGAGTAGATAGAAGATAATTATGGTGATATTTTATTTGAATAAGTAAGGATTAATTCAAGTTATTTTGAATGAGCTGATAAAAGGATAATTGTAGATTTATTGTATTTATTTTGAATAGGTAATTAAGAGATAAAATAAGAGATTAAATTGGGATTTGATAGTGGAGATAGGTGTGCCGAATTTGGGTAGTACAAATAGGGGATGATCAGCTTTTGGGATTTCTTTTCTTCATTCTCCTCTTTGACCGAAAGTTTTTAGTCAAAAGAGGTTCTCTTTTCCTCTCTTTTCTTTGAAGCCAAAACCGAATGTTGAAGTAGCCATATGTATCTTTTCTTCTTTGCTTTGTTCATTCGAAATCATCATCTTCCCCAAGAACTATTCTTTCTTCCATTACTTGACAAAAGCCGAAACCCCTCTACCCCTGTTCTTTATTGCCGAAATTCCCCTACATACTCTTCTTCATCTTTATTTTCTTTCAACCCCAATTTTACACCTTTGCTTGAATGGCCGAATGACCCTTTATCATTCAAGACCTTAGCCGAATGTTTCATCTCCATTGAGAGCCATTGTCGAAATCTCTTAGCCACTTTTATACCTCTTTTCTTCCATCTACATCTACTTTTAAGAGATAACCGAATATTGAATCACCTTTTTAAGGGCTTAGTCGAATCTTCAGTGGCCATATTCTCTCTTCTCTGTCGCAAGTGATAGAAGCCGGAAGTGTCATTGGTTGAAGGTTGCTCCAATCGATTCTCTATAGTAAGTAAGAGTTCTCTCCTAACCGTTCTTCTATCTCTTTGGTATGCCGAAATCAAGGGTGGTCTTGATTTCTCTGGATAGCCGAATATTCATAGTGCCTTACCATTGTGTCTTTTGTATATAGCCGACAAGAGGAGTATTAGAGGAGTTTTTGGATCTGAAGTGATTAAGGTAAGCAAGTATGGTATTCGGCCAAGGGTTATTTTTTTATGAATTTATGCTTAAGCCGATTTTGATGTGGTTTCACTTAGGGATTTCGACAGTTCAAGAGCAAGGAGTAGTTTTCGGGATTTGGTAAGCAAGGTAAGGAAGTATTGATATTCGGCCATAGGCCATTTTATGAGCTTAGGTGATGATCGATTTCTGACTTTGGTTCTTAGGAGCAAATCGACGGGAATAAGAAGAGTTTTGAGATTCTAGATCGTATTAGATTCGAGTAGTTTGGGATTTCGCTAAATAGACAGGTGTGTGATTAACCCACCGTTTTCTGGGTATATGATATGTATGTGAAATGTGTATGTGTTATGAATGTGCTAACTAGTGCAGTGAAAATTGTGATAAAGATACCCTCAAGGGGTATGTCGATAATCTGGTAAGTACCAAACCTGATGATATGTGATTATTAATATGAATATGTGATAATATGCTTGATGAACATGCTCATGCATCATTACATTGTATCATTATTTTATGTGGCATGTGCATGGGTGGGATATGATATGAAAGAAGGTACGGGTGTACTTCGAGTACGTGGTTTGATGTTAGTCTTGATCTACATCGTGGATTGACGTTGACTGAGGTCACGTTGTGGATTAATTGCGATTTAGTTCGCGTGGCTTGATGAGTAGCTCTGTGCCTCATCGTGGTTGATATAAGCTATGGGCTATATCGTGGTTGATGAGTGACTATGTGTCCCATCGTGGTTTTGGTGTTAGCTACGGCTACATCGTGGATTGGCGCTGACTGAGGTCGCGTTGTGGACTATTGTGCTTAATTGCACGTGGACGGTAGTGATTGCCTTTGGAGTGAAAAGGAGAGGGTGATTTGATAATCCCCTGGTGTGTGGTAGGCTGGATAAGGGGGTGTGTAGCGGATGGACCCTAGGTTTGGGTTGGGCTTCATAATTGCATGATTTCGTATGTGAACATATGTGGAAATGGGCCAAGCCCAATATGATATGTGGATTAATGTGGAAATGGGCAAAGCAAAAGATATGAATGTGGATCGGTGTGGAAATGGGCTAAGCCCAAGATGTGGAAATTATGTGGTTAACTACCCTATTAGATGAATGTGATATCAATATGGGCCAAGCCTGTAATGTGATAACATGTGAATTTGATAATTGATATCCGATATATGAGTTAATATGTGGTTAACATGTGGGTGGAATTCAAATGGACTAAATTACACACCGAATCTGTATGACTCACCCAATTTTTATTAAACATCGCAGTGATCGTGATTTTTGGACCGGGTTGGAGTGGATACTAAGGTGGCCATGCGAGGTGATTTCCATGTAGAAAGATATTTTAATTAATTAAGTAGTTATATTTTCAGTATTTTGATTAAGTGTTTATTGTAATAAGGCCCATTAAAGTGATTGAACATTTTTATTATGTTTAAGCTAGACGACCATTAAATTATTATTGGGTAGTGCTTTTAATTTTGGCAACTTATATTTTAAAAGCTTATAATAAAGTTTTAATTTGGATATTTTTATCAAGCTTATATTATTTAGAATTTTTAATTGGACATGGTTTTCAAATGACAAAATTTTTAATGTTTTTCCCAAAAGTGAAATCAATCTTCAAACGTTTTTCCGCAGTGGCATTTCAAATTCGGTCGTAACGAATGGGCCAGGTTTGGGGTGTTACAGTGCCCTTGGAAATTCAAAGAGAAATATTTTTGGCGGATTTGATGGAATTGCCTTTCGGTAAGTTTGATCTTATTTTGGGCATGGATTGGTTGGTGAAGCACTGGGCGCAATTGGATTGTGCTGAAAAACAGATGTCAATAAGGACTGTGGATAATGAGGAGGTAGTAATGATAGGTGAGCGAAGGAACTTTTTGGCAAATGTGGTATCTGCTTTGAAGGCAGAAAAGTTGGTGCGAAAAGGGTATGGGGCATTCCTAGCTTTTGTTAGTGCTTTGGATGCCAAGGATTTATCGGTGGAAGGTGTGAGAACGATGAAAGAATTTCCAGATGTCTTTCCCGAAGAACTTCCGGGTCTACCTCCAGATCGGGAAGTAGAATTTGGCATTGAGCTTTTGCCCGGAATGGCTCCAGTGTCCATTACTCCTTATAGAATGGCGCCGAAGGAGTTAGCAGAGCTTAAAGCTTAAATTCAAGAATTGTTAGATCGGGGATTTATTCGACCAAGTGTGTCTCTATGGGGAGCACCGATTTTGTTCGTCAAGAAGAAGGATGGGTCAATGCGTATGTGCATTGATTATAGGCAGTTGAATAAGTTGACGATCAAGAATAGGTATCCATTGCCGAGAATTGACGATCTGTTTGATCAATTGCAAGGAGCTTCAGTTTTCTCCAAGATTGATTTGAGATCGGGTTATCATCAACTCAAGGTGAAAGAGGCAGACATTCATAAGATGGCATTCCAAACTCGTTATGGACATTATGAGTTTTTGGTGATGCCGTTTGGATTGACTAATGCACCAGCTGCATTTATGGACATGATGAACCGAGTCTTTCAACCTTATCTAGACTGATTCGTAGTGGTGTTCATAGATGATATCTTGGTATATTCGAGGAATGAAGAAGAGCATGACTCACATTTGCGTATTGTGTTGTAAATTTTGCGAGATAAGCAACTTTATGCTAAATTCAGTAAATGCGAATTTTGGTTGAAGGAAGTGACTTTCTTGGGTCATGTGGTGTCACCGATGGAATAAGAGTTGATCCTCGGAAGGTTGAGGCGTTGTTGGATTGGAAATCGCGAAGTCGATGGTCGAGATTCTGAGTTTCTTGGTTTGGTCTGGTTATTATAGACGCTTTGTTGAGGGGTTTTCGTTGATTGCCGCACCTAACTAAGTCGCTGCGTAAAGGGAGTACCGTATGTATGGACCGATAAATGCAGCAAGAAAGTTTCGAGAAACTGAAGAAGATTCTGATGGAAGCGCCAGTACTGATTCAACTTGAGGCTGGAAAAGAGTTTATCGTTTACTGTGATGTGTCACATACGGGTTTAGGATGTGTACTGATGCAAAGTGGAAAAGTGGTAGCTTATGCTTCTCGGCAGTTGAGGCCGCATGAAGTCAACTATCCTACTCATGACTTAGAGTTGGCTGCGGTGGTGTTTGCCTTAAAAATTTGGAGGCACTATCTCTACGGTGAGAAGTCGATCATTTATACGGACAATAAGAGTCTTAAGTATCTCCTTACCCAAAAGGAGTTGAACTTGAGACAACGGAGATGGGTGGAGTTGTTAAAGGATTATGACTTCTCAATTGAATACCATCCTGGAAAGGCTAACGTAGTGGTAGATGCGTTGAGTCGTAAGGTTGTATCGGAGTTAAGAGCAATGTTTGCTCATCTCAGTTTGTATGAAGATGGCGATCGCTAAGCGGAACTTCTGTGTGAAGCCTCGTGGTTGGAGCAAATCAAGGAAAAGCAATTATCGATGAAAAGTTGGGTCCTTTATTGCAACAAGTTGAAAGTGGTATAATAGGAGACTTTGAAATGAACAAGGATGGCGTCTTTGTGGTTTTCGTGGAAGAGTTTGTATGCCCATGGATTCAGATTTGAGACAAATGATTCTACGGAGGCGATAGTAGTTCTTATGCTATGCACCCGGAGGAAATAAGATGTATCGGGATCTCCGTGAGCAATATTGGTGGCCAAGGTTAAAGCGGGAGGTTACTGATTTTGTGGGAAAGTGTTTGACTTGTCAACAAGTGAAGGCGGAATATCAACTACCATCGGGATTATTGCAATCGGTAAAGATTCCTCTATGGAAATGGGAGCGGATAACGATGGATTTTGTTAGTGGGTTACCCTTAACACCTACTAAGAAAGATTTTGTTTGGGTGGTAGTAGATCGATTGACGAAGACTGCTCATTTTCTACCAGTTCGTACGGATTACTCGCTGCAAAAGTTGGATAAGCTATATGTATCTGAGAACGTGAGGTTGCATGGGGTACCAGTGTCTATCATATCTGACAGGGATCCTAGGTTTACATCACGATTTTGGAAAGCTTTACATGAGGCTTTGGGAACAAAGTTAAACTTCAGTACGGCTTTTCATCCTCAGTCAGATGGTCAGCCAGAAAGAGTAATTCAGATTTTGGAAGACATGTTACGAGGTTGTGTGATCGACTTCAGAGGTAGTTGGGAGGATTTTTGTAATATCCCGGGTTAGGGGCTATTTTGTTGTTGCATGATATTGCATGTGTCTAGTGTGCTGCGTGGCTATTTCTATGTTTTGGGGGCTTAATTGAAGTCTAAATGTATGCCTGAGTGAATGGGAAAATTTTGATTTTTGGGTGTTAAGTCGTGGAGTCAGAGGAGCTAGGGTATAAGAGTTTTATTTGGTGTTCTTGAGCACAAAAGAGGAGCTGGTGGAGTGGCAAAGCATGCGCCACTTGGAGCTGGTGTTGGCGTCAATTGCAGGAGGCAGGGGTCCTGAGTTCAAGCTGCGGAGTGGCCACATTTTGCATTCTTTTTGGACGGCATGGGAGGAGGAAGTAGAAGGCAATTCAAATTCTTCTTTGGACTTGGTCAAACCGTTCAAATGGTGGGAGGAGAGTGAGTTTAGGAGGAAGACTTGGTCTTGTTGTTTGAATGTGGGGAGTGGAGTGAATGGAGGGATTTTGGCCGATTTTGTGGGGTGTTGGAGTGGGGGAGTGGACGGCATGGTGTGGGTGTGAGGTAGTGCCGAAAATTCACTTTGAGTTTTGGGGTGTTTTCTGGTCAAAATCTTTAGAAGCAATTTCTCTTTGTGCCTTACCAAACCGAAAGTCTAAGCATCTTTTTTGGCATATTTTTCTTAGCATTTTTGGTCACTAGCTTGGTAAACCAAATTCTCTCTTTTGTCTTCTAGCCAATTAAACTTCAATTTCTTTCTTATCCTCTTTACTTCTTGAAAACCGTAAGACCAAAGCAAACATACATTGCCGTTTTCTTCTCATTTCTTTTGCACTTAGCCGATTGTGCATTTGTTCTCTCAACATCTTTTGGTAGCCGAAATTGCTTTGGTTTCCTCTACTTTGTGTTCTAATACTCTCTTCTCTCCCTTACATAGTTTCTTCATTTTCTTAAGAGCCGAACTTACCATTTTCTTCCCAACCGATTCTTCCATTCATCCTTCTCAATTCTTGCCGAAACTTTGCTCCCATTTCATATCGATTTTTCCTTAAAACCGAAAAGCATCTACCTCATAATCACTTTCTTTCTTCTTCTCAAAACCTTGGCCGAATCTTGTTGGTGTTGTGGTTTTGCTTCAATCGTTTGGAGATTGGTAAGTCCTTGGCCGAATGGCCATCTCCTTTTTCTCCTTATACTTTGTCGATGTTGGTTGTTTAAGAGCCGAATATGGCAACCATTGATGGGTGTTATTCCTCTTTGTTAAACCGATTTCTTGTTGGGATATTCAGGGAGTTTGAAGCAATCAAGTGGAGCCTTCGTTCTCTCGATTAGCCAAGTGGGGTAAGTATTGGTGTGGGCCAGTACTATTAGTTAATTCTTTTATCTCGTTTAGTCAAAGCTTCAAGAGATTAATACTTCCTTCTTTATAGGTTGGCCGATTGTCTAAGGGAACCACTTTTTGGTTCGGGATTTGGTAGGAAACCAAATCAGTGAAAGGTAAGGGCTTTCGACAAACCCTTTTTGGTCTAGATGTTGTTGGTCGAATGTGTGGATGCCTAACCCCTATGCTTTGGCCGATTGTAGGAGCTAGTTCTCGAGGGGCTTAGATCGCTTTTTTGTCGATTTCTAGACTCGTGATTACTGTGTGTGTATAAACTAACACACCGATATTTAGTAATATTATTAATAAACCTGTTTCGCCTATTAAAATCATGACAAGATGATGGATTATTGGATACCCAAACGGGTATGTGTACGATCCGGTAAGTCAAGATTGTTACTAGATTATCGATGATCTATATGGTATCATGACTATGTATGTATGTGATATGGGACATGAGTCAAACATATTAGCATGATATGCATAATTTGTATGATATGCATGATTACATGAGTTGGTTTGTTGATGGGTGATATGAGTGGAGGGGCAAAGTGATGATTTTGTGCCGACGAGCACCGTTGTTTTGGTAACACACCTTGTGACTTTGGGTCACCGGTGCTTTGGTAGCACATATGTGTCTTTGGGACACCAGAGGTTGGGCACCTCATTGCGACTTGTCCCTCGTGGTTAACACCACCGTGGGTTGGCCCCACATGAGATATGGGATCGTCTCGCTAGTGATTGGGTATCACACGATGGGTTGGCCCCGTCATTCGATTATTGTGACTACGGTCACCAAAGTGCTTTGGTAGCACATTTGTGTCTTTGGGACACCAGAGGTTGGGCACCTCATTGCGACTTGTCCCTGTGGTTAACACCACCGTGGGTTGGCCCCACATGAGATATGGGATCGTCTGCTAGTGATTGGGTATCACACGATGGGCTGGCCCCATCATTCGATCATTGTGACTACGGTCACCAGTGCTTGGGTAGCACATTGTGTCTTTGGGACACCAGTGTTTTGGTAACACATTGTGACTATACGTCACCAGTGGTTTGGCACCACCAGTGGTTTGGTACCACACGGGGTAGAAAAAGGAGATACGGATGGTTAGGATCGGGTTGCATTAATTATGTTGCTATGTATGATGTGTGTTAGCATGTTGTTTCATCGGGAGCGGATTTACGATCGAGTCACCTCGACTCACCCTCTCCTTTGACATTTCAGTGACTCGAGACGCGACATGGAGCCGGGATGGACTCGGGGTGCTCATGCCATGCTTAATAAAGTTTTACTCCAACTCTATCATTTGGGTACTTTAGTTTAATTACTTTCATTTAGGTTTTAATTTGGATTTGTAAAAGGCCTTTAAATTATGTTCTATGATGGGTATGCTTTAATTAGATTCTCAACCTGCTTAACAAATAACTTGGCATGAAATTTTACTAAAACTTGGAAAGACAACGTTTTCAAAATTATATCGAAATGTGTTTCAAACTATACCATCGGGTATCTCGCTATGTTTTGCTACACAATAAACTCAAATGATTTCCGAATCAAACTTGATTTTCTACTAAGTCTAAAATGTGTCAAAATGGCACTAAGAAACTATTGGAAGTGCTAAATGAAATCAACTCGTTTTAACTATAAACTTGGATAGGTTTTCAAAATCTAATCAAACAAGCCTACTCAAACTTTCCTCAAATTCACTATGTTTTCACCCCACTTCTAAACGAAAAAAATCTGGTCACTCAAAGACGTTTTTCCCCGTAACATGCCAGATTTGGGCGTAGTGTCTTGTCCGAGTTTGGGGTGTTACAATTGTGGTATCAGAGCCAAGTTCAAAGGCTCGGCGGTGGGCCTGAGGCCCAAAATGCTTTCAAAAGTCTGTTTTAAGTGTTTTGTTTGAAATAAATGGTTTGAAGGGCATGACACCGAGTCTCCGCACAGGGCCGCCTGTAAGTACCCCGCACTATTGCTTGTGAATTGATTGGATGTGATATGATCTCGATGAATAGCAATAGTATACTACTTTAGAGATTGAAATCGATAGGATTTTGTGAACTCGCGAGAACAAATCCTCTTTAAATAATCATAAGACTTGCTTTTAAAAACAAGTGGAATAAATATCGATGCATAAAATTCTTTAATCGATACGAGGAAGATTAGTCATGAGCGCTAGAGGTGGACGTGGTCGTGGACGAGGTCGTGGTAGGATGACGGTTTCGAGCCCGTAGGATCCGGGTCGTGGTTGAGAAAATGAGATATCGGTTCCGCCACCACCGGAGGTGGTGAGTTCCAAGATCGATCGGGACGACGCAGCGGTGTCACAGCGGCGTCCGCGAGTGTTGGAAAGGGTAGCAGGAGTTGGTAGTGGCGCGGGAGTTAGGAAATTGCTCTCGAGCGACTTCGCCAATGGGGCCGAATTCTTCCGAGGTGTTTTCGGTGTTGCTCCCAAAGATCGCCTGAATATCGGGCCGGAGGCGATCGAGCGGATCATGGATGATCCGATTTGACCGCCAAGAGAAGTGAAGGGCATCGACGCTTCTCCGGATGAGTCGACGCTGGTGGCTCACGGTTCGATAAAGGTGGCAAAGAGAGGATCTCGACATGGGATTACTTCAGATCGCATATCAAAAGAAGTACATCGGAGCTAGTTATATTGACTCCAATGGAAGGCATTTCGAGGCTTGTTCAGTGGGAGTAAATCGGTTTCGAGTACGAGGCCGAAGTTCCCGGCCGAGTAGGTATGCCGGGGCATTGTGGCCACCGAGCATGAGAGGTGTGTTCGTTTCGAGGATGGTCCGCGAGACGACTTGAGGTCGCTGATTGCTCCTCGCCAGAGCGCGAGTTTGTCGTCTTAGTTGAGAAGGCTAAGGTAGCCGAGGGTGTTAAGGAGCCGTGAGACAAGGCATGGATCGAAATAGACATAAGAGGAGCTTTGGGTCTTCCGGATCGCCAGTAATCCGCAGAAAAGGGCTAGACCGAGTGGGCCGAACCACCGCTAGGTTTGTTGTCGCTAAGCGAGGACCGCCGCAGCGGTGATCGATGTGGGAAATCTCATTGGGGTGGTTGCCGGACCGGAGGAAAAGGTTGCTTCGAGTGTGGTTCTCTCGAGCATCGTGTGAGGGATCGTCCGCGTAGGTTGGCTAGGATTCGGGCCCGAGAGTCGTGGCCGTAATCGCTCTCAGAGGTAGTGGACCGCCACCGCAGAGGGGCCGTGGTAATGGCAGAGGTGGTAATGGTTCTCGTCGGGGCCGTGGAGCACCGCGCGAGGTGCGAGTAGTTTCGATGCCGCATACCGATTAGTGTATGCCGCGAGGCGCCGAGAGGAGGGCGACGCGACCGGACGCCATAACCGCAGACGTTTTTGATTTTTGGTTCTCCTTATACCGCTTTGATTGATGTGGGTTCAACGCACTCTTATGTTGCCGCGAGTATAGTAGAGACCATGGATTTAGACTCGAGATATCTTCTAGGCGGATGACCGTGATTAGCCCTCTAGGTCACTCGTAGTAGTAGATAAACCTGTTTAGAGAGGTACCCTTAGAACTCCAAAGGGTAGTGTTTGTCGCCGATCCGATGGAACCGCCGCTTGGGGAGTTCGACCGATTCTTGGGATGGATTGGCTGGTCAAGTACCGGGCGAGGTTGGATTGCGCGCCAAGCGCATGGTTCTTAAGACGGTCGAGGGTGAAGAGGTGGCTATGATAGGTAATAGGAGAGATTACTTATCAAATGTGGTATCCGCTCCAAAGCGAGAAGATGGTCGGAAGGGTCGTGAAGCGTATGTGGTTCATGTGTATGCCTTGGAGGCTAAGGAGTCCATTGTGGAGAAGGTCTGCACTGCTAAGGAGTTTGTCGATGTTTTTCCCGAGGAGCTTCCGGTTTGCCGCCGATCGCGAGGTAGAGTTCGGAATAGATCTATTACCCGAATCGCGCCAAAGGTCTATTGCTCCGTATAGGATGGCGCCAAAGGAGTTGGTGGAGCTTAAGGCTCGATCCAGGAGTTATTGGATCGAGGTTTTATTAGGCCTAGTGTTTCGCCGTAAGTGCGCGGTACTTTTGTCAAGAAGAAAGATGGCTCGATGCGGATGTGTATAGACTACCGCCAGATTGAACAAGTCGACGATTAAAAACAAGTATCCGCTGCCATGGATAGATGACTTGTTTGATCACCAAGGGTGCGCGGTATTCTCAAGATCGACTTGAGATCCGGGTATCATCGATTGAAGGTTAAGGAGGCGGATATCCATAAAACAAACGCTTTGGACTCGGTATGGGCACTACGAATTTCTCGTAATGCCGTCGTTGACTAACGACCGGCGGCGTTTATGGATATGATGAATGTGGTGTTTCAAGAGTATCCGGATCGGTTTCGTCGTGGTTTTCATAGACGACATCTTGGTGTACTGGCGACAGAGGAAGAGCATGATAAGCATTTGCAGTGATGTTGCAAACTTTGAGGGAAAAGCACTCTATGCTAAGTTCGTAAGTGCGAGTTCGCTTAGAGAAGTGACTTTCTTGGGTCATGTAGTGTCGGCCGAGGGGATTCGAGTAGATCCTCGTAAGATTGAGGCGATTTTTGATTGGAAGCCACCTAGGTCATGGTCGAGATTCGAGTTTTTTGGTTTGGCGGATACTACCGAAGGTTTGTTGAGGGTTTTCGTTGATAGCGCGCCGATGACCAAGTTGCCGAGGAAAGAAGTTCCGTTTGTATGGGATCGAGAAGCGCAGGAAAGCTTCGACAAGTTAAAGAAGATTTTGACCGAGGCTCCGGTTCTAATTCAACCCGAGGTCGGTAAAGAATTCACGCTTTATTGCGATGCATCACATACGGGCTTGGGTTGTGTCGATGCAAGAGGGTAAGGTTGTGGCTTACGCTTCTCGACACCGAGGCCGCATGAGGTCAACTATCCGACGCGACGATTTGGAGCTAGCAACCGTAGTCTTCGCTTTAAAGATTTGGAGGCACTACTTGTAACGAGAGAGATCGATAGTCTACACGCATCACAAGAGTCCAAGTATCCACGACTCGTAAGGATTTGAATTTGAGGTAGCGCAGATGGGTTGAGTTGTCGAAAGATTACGATCGCTCGATTGAGTATCATCCGGCAAGGCTAACGTGGTGGCGCACGCGTTGAGCCGCAAGGTTGTTTCGGACTTAAGAGCTTTGTTTGCCCATTTGAGTTTGTATGACGACGGGAGTATTCTGGCAGAGTTGCAGGTTAAGCCTACTTGGGTTGAGCAGATCAGAGAGAAACAATTATTGGATGAGGTTACGAGTGCGCGAAGGTTGCGTATGCAGACGGTGGTTTGATGGTTACGACTTGTCCGTGACGCAGGTTCTCGTGTTTTCAAGGTAAGGCTTGTATGCCTAAAGATGTTGAGTCGAGGCGAAGATTCTTCAGACGCACATAGCAGTCCATATGCTATGCATCCCGGAGGTAGCAAGATGTATAGGGATCTTAGAGAGCGATTTTGGTGGCTCGGCTTGAAGAAGGAGGTTACAGAGTTTGTTGGGAAGTGTCCGACTTGTCGGCAGGTCAAGGCCGAACATCGCTTGCCGTCGGGGTTGCTTCACCGTGAAGATTCCTCGCTGGAAGTGGGAAAGGATAACCATGGATTTCGCCGGTGGGTTACCGCTACGCCAAGCAAGAAAGATTGGGCTTTGGGTAGTGGTGGATCGATCGACTAAATCACTCACTTTATTCCGGTGAGGGTTGACTACTCACTTCGTGGCTAGCGAAGTCGTATGTTTCGTGAGATAGTGAGGTTGCACGTGTGCCGCTTTCGATAATCTCGGATCGGATCCTAGATTCACGCCAAGGTTCGAAAGCGTTGCATCGCTCTGGGTACTCGCTTGGATTTCAAAGACGGCTTTTCACCCGCAGATCGACGGCCAATCGTAAAGGGTCATTCAGTCCTAGAGGATATGCCGAGAGGTTGTATCTTGGATTTCAGAGGTAGTTGGGAGGAGTTTCTACCATTAGCTGAGTTTGCTTACAACAACGCTACTAAGCGAGCATCAAGATGGCACCGCATTTGAGGCGTTGTATGGTAGGAAATGTCGCCACCCACGTGTTGGACGGAGTTGGGTGAACGCCGTTGTTAGGACCCGAGTTGGTCGCCGAGACCAAGACAAGGTTAAGTTGATTCATCTCGATTGAAGGAAGCTTCGGACCGCAGAAGTCTTATGCCGATCTTAAGCGAAGAGATATAGAGTTCATTGTGGGGATCGAGTGTTCCCGAAGGTCTCGCCTTGGAAAAAGGTGTTGAGGTTCGGGAAGAAAGGCAAACTAAGCCCGAGATTTATTGGGCCGCATAAGGTATTGAGACGAGTTGGACCAGCATGGCGTATCGCCTGAGTTGCCGCAGAGCTTAGTCGATTCACGATGTATTCCACGCTTCGATGCTTCGAGGTATCGCTCAGATCCGCCGCATGTGGTAGCAAAGTGGAAGAGATCGACGTAAATCCAGATTTGACTATGGAAGAAGAACCCGTGCGCATTCTAGATCGGGATGTGAAAGTTCTGCGTAAGAAGTCCGTGGCCTTTGGTTAAGGTTCTTTGGCGGAATCATGGCGTAGAAGAAGCTACGTGGGAACCCGAGGATATGATGAGACAAAGAATACCCGCAACTCTTCTCGATCGTAATTTCGAGGTCGAAATTATTTTAAGGGGGTAGAACCGTAATATCCGGGTTAGGGGCTATTTTGTTGTTGCATGATATTGCATGTGTCTAGTGTGTCTGCGTGGCTATTTCTATGTTTTGGGGGCTTAATTGAAGTCTAAATGTATGCCCGAGTGAATGGGAAAATTTTGATTTTTGGGTGTTAAGTCGTGGAGTCAGAGGAGCTAGGGTATAAGAGTTTTATTTGGTGTTCTTGAGCACAAAAGAGGAGCTGGTGGAGTGGCAAAGCATGCGCCACTTGGAGCTGGTGTTGGCGTCAATTGCGAGAGGCGGGGTCCCGAGTTCAAATCATGGAGTGGCCACATTTTGCATTCTTTTTGGACGGCATGGGAGGAGGAAGTAGAAGGCAATTCAAATTCTTCTTTGGACTTGGTCAAACCTGCTCAAATGGTGGGAGGAGAGTGAGTTTAGGAGGAAGACTTGGTCTTGTTGTTTGAATGTGGGGAGTGGAGTGAATGGAGGGATTTTGGCCGATTTTGTGGGGTGTTGGAGTGGGGGAGTGGACGGCATGGTGTGGGTGTGAGGTAGTGCCGAAAATTCACTTTGAGTTTTGGGGTGTTTTCGGTCAAAATCTTTAGAAGCAATTCTCTCTTTGTGCCTTACCAAAACCGAAAGTCTAAGCATCTTTTTTTTTGGCATATTTTTCTTAGCATTTTCGGTCACTAGCTTGGTAAACCAAATTCTCTCTTTTGTCTTCTAGCCATTAAACTTCAATTTCTTTCTTATCCTCTTTACTTCTTGAAAACCGTAAGACCAAAGCAAACATACATTGCCGTTTTCTTCTCATTTCTTTTGCACTTAGCCGATTGTGCATTTGTTCTCTCAACATCTTTTGGTAGCCGAAATTGCTTTGGTTTCCTCTACTTTGTGCCGAATACTCTCTTCTCTCCCTTACATAGTTTCTTCATTTTCTTAAGAGCCGAACTTACCATTTTCTTCCCAACCGATTCTTCCATTCATCCTTCTCAATTCTTGCGAAACTTTGCTCCCATTTCATATCGATTTTTCCCTTAAAACCGAAAAGCATCTACCTCATAATCACTTTCTTTCTTCTTCTCAAAACCTTGGCCGAATCTTGTTGGTGTTGTGGTTTTGCTTCAATCGTTTGGAGATTGGTAAGTCCTTGGCCGAATGGCCATCTCCTTTTTCTCCTTATACTTTGTCGATGTTGGTTGTTTAAGAGCCGAATATGGCAACCATTGATGGGTGTTATTCCTCTTTGTTAAACCGATTTCTTGTTGGGATATTCAGGAGTTTGAAGCAATCAAGTGGAGCCTTCGTTCTCTGATTAGCCAAGTGGGGTAAGTATTGGTGTGGGCCAGTACTATTAGTTAATTCTTTTATCTCGTTTAGTCAAAGCTTCAAGAGATTAATACTTCCTTCTTTATAGGTTGGCCGATTGTCTAAGGGAACCACTTTTTGGTTCGGGATTTGTAGGAAACCAAATCAGTGAAAGGTAAGGGCTTTCGACAAACCCTTTTGGTCTAGATGTTGTTGGTCGAATGTGTGGATGCCTAACCCTATGCTTTGGCCGATTGTAGGAGCTAGTTCTCGAGGGGCTTAGATCGCTTTTGTCGATTTCTAGACTCGTGATTACTGTGTGTGTATAAACTAACACACCGATATTTAGTAATATTATTAATAAACTCGTCGCCTATTAAAATCATGACAAGATGATGGATTATTGGATACCCAAACGGGGTATGTGTACGATCAAGGGTAAGTCAAGATTGTTACTAGATTACTGATGATCTATATGGTATCATGACTATGTATGTATGTGATATGGGACATGAGTCAAACATATTAGCATGATATGCATAATTTGTATGATATGCATGATTACATGAGTTGGTTTGTTGATGGGTGATATGAGTGGAGGGGCGGTGATGATTTTGTGCCGACGAGCACCAAAGTGTTTTGGTAACACACCTTGTGACTTTGGGTCACCAAAGTGCTTTGGTAGCACATATGTGTCTTTGGGACACCAGAGGTTGGGCACCTCATTGCGACTTGTCCCCGTGGTTAACACCACCGTGGGTTGGCCCCACATGAGATATGGGATCGTCTCGCTAGTGATTGGGTATCACACGATGGGTTGGCCCCGCTCATTCGATTATTGTGACTACGGTCACCAAGGCTTTGGTAGCACATTTGTGTCTTTGGTACACCGAGGTTGGGCACCTCATTGCGACTTGTCCCCGTGGTTAACACCACCGTGGGTTGGCCCCACATGAGATATGGGATCGTCGCTAGTGATTGGGTATCACACGATGGGTGGCCCCATCATTCGATCATTGTGACTACGGTCACCGGTGCTTGGGTAGCACATTGTGTCTTTGGGACACCAGTGTTTTGGTAACACATTGTGACTATACGTCACGGTGGTTTGGCACCACAAAGTGGTTTGGTACCACACGGGGTAGAAAAAGGAGATACGGATGGTTAGGATCGGGTTGCATTAATTATGTTGCTATGTATGATGTGTGTTAGCATGTTGTTTCATCGGGAGCGGGATTTACGATCGAGTCACCGACTCACCCTCTCCTTTGACATTTCAGTGACTCGTAGACGCGGACATGGAGCCGGATGGACTCGGGGTGCTCATGCCATGCTTAATAAAGTTTTACTCCAACTCTATCATTTGGGTACTTTAGTTTAATTACTTTCATTTAGGTTTTAATTTGGATTTGTAAAAGGCCTTTAAATTATGTTCTATGATGGGTATGCTTTAATTAGATTCTCAACCTGCTTAACAAATAACTTGGCATGAAATTTTACTAAAACTTGGAAAGACAACGTTTTCAAAATTATATCGAAATGTGTTTCAAACTATACCATCGGGTATCTCGCTATGTTTTGCTACACAATAAACTCAAATGATTTCCGAATCAAACTTGATTTTCTACTAAGTCTAAAAATGTGTCAAAATGGCACTAAGAAACTATTGGAAGTGCTAAATGAAATCAACTCGTTTTAACTATAAACTTGGATAGGTTTTCAAAATCTAATCAAACAAGCCTACTCAAACTTTCCTCAAATTCACTATGTTTTCACCCCACTTCTAAACGAAAAAAATCTGGTCACTCAAAGACGTTTTTCCCCGTAACATGCCAGATTCGGGCGTAGTGTCTTGTCCGAGTTTGGGGTGTTACAATTTTCTACCGTTGGCAGAGTTTGCGTATAATAACAGTTACCAATCTAGTATCCAAATGGCGCCCTATGAAGCGTTATACGGTCGTAAGTGTCGCACACTCTACTTGTTGGACCGAATTGGGGGAACAGCGGTTATTGGGTCCCGAATTGATATCCGAGACGGAAGAAAAGGTAAAGGTGATTCGAGCGCGGTTAAAGGAAGCTTGGATAGACAAAATTCATATGCAGATCCAAGCATAAAGATATTGAGTTTACGGTGGAGATCGAGTTTTTTTCGAAAGTCTCGCCTTGGAAGAAGATTTTCAGATTTGGAAGAAAGGGCAAGTTGAGCCCTAGGTTCATTGGATCTGCACTGCGTGTGTTGAAGCGTGTAGGACCAAAGTGGCCTATCACCTTAAATTACCTCCCGAGTTGAGTTAGATTCATAGTGTTTTCCATGTTTCTATGCCGAGGCGCTACAGTTGGATCCGCTCTCACCTAGTACCGAGAAGAAGTGGAATTAAGCCGGACTTGTCTTTCGAGGAGGAACCAAGTGGAAATCTTAGACCGTCTTTGTTAAGGTGTTAAGAAAGAAGACTGTGCCGTTAGTTAAGGTTCTTTGGCGAAATCATGGAGCGGAGGAAGCTAAGTGGGAGCCTGAGGACACAATTAGGCAACAATATCCTCACCTCTTTTAACCAGGTAAATTTCGAGGACGAAAATTTTTTTTAAGGAGGGTAGAGTTGTAACATCCTAAAAATTTGAGTATCGTTATGATGCATGTTTTGGTGTTTAGCTTGTGTATGATTAAATTTTTGCATGCTTAATATAGTCTTGAGAAGGCTCGGGATTATTCGGAACTAGAATAAATTTTAGTAGTGAGTATTTTATTGAAGTGGATCAAGTGATTATGATGCTTAAGTTAATTTAAGTGACGAAAGCTAGCATAAGATGAGCTAGTAGCAAGGTGGTGTTGGCGCATGAGTGATTGCTTGAGGGGAGAGGTTCGAATCCCATGGATAGCATTTAGGTGACTTTTATTTTTGTACTTGTATGGCATGTGTCGGTCAAGCTTTACTTATTGTAAGGTTGGACAAATTCTTTTATGGGAAGTAGACTAAAGGAAAAAGGCAAGCTTGAATTAAGGGATAGAATTAACTTGATTTTGGGGATAGGATTCTAAAGCTTTGGAAAGTGGAGGAACACAAGGCATGATACAAGGAAGTTGTCTTGGAAACTTTTGCATGGCCATTTTGACCATGTATTTGGACGGCATTATGGACAAAAGGGGGGAGCCAAAATTTGGTGGTTAGTTTGGGGTAGGATGGTAGCTTGTTAGAATTCTTTTGGTCATAATTTTTGCTCATCCAAAACATCTTTCCTATCATTTCCTTTCTCTCATAGCCGAATGTGTCTTTAGCTTGGAGAAAACAACTTTGTTGAGTTTCATTTAGGCATTTCTTTTGACCATTTGGTCATTTTTGCTTATCACTCTAGTATCCCATTGTGTGTCTTTCTCTTAGTGCCGAAACTACCAACACAAAAAGGCATTCCTTTTTCCTTCTCCTTCCCCATTGTCGAATGCATATTGTTCCTAAACTCATCTCTTTTCTCCTTCTCTTTTCTTCTTTTTGAAAACCGAATTATAACACCTTCTCTCCATTCTCTTTTCTTCCTCATTTTTATTTATCATTCAAATATTTTCTTCATTATTTTTCTCTCATGGTCGAATGATACTAATCCCATTTTCTTCAATTTTCCCTTCAAAGCCGAATCTTCTATTCATCTATATTGTCTTGTTGATTATTCTTTCAACCCTCGTTTAAACAATAGGTAAGAGCTTTCTTTTTGGTTCTTATGTTGGTTTATGGGTTGTTTTGGCCAACCTTAAGTGTGGTAGAGGAGAGCCTTTTTGATCGAAACCATTGTTCATTTCTCTTAGATAATTTCTTTCGTTATTTTGTTATAGTGAGATATTGGTGGGTCGAATCATCACATTTTCAAAGACTTCGTAAAGCCATTCGAGTTGGAACATATTTGTCAAGGAATCCTTTAGAAATCACTCGGGATTTTAAGGTAAGCCGAGTTCGCTCTTTTAAGCCATTAGTATTAAATTTCTGATATATGGTAGGACTAATAATCTTTTGTCAATAAAGACAAATAAGATAGGGACGAAAAGGGTTGTTAATAGTGTTCGGAAGAGGGGCGGTTCCGCTATTCCCCCAAAATTCAAACGAAGGACTGTTTCAGCAATCCGAGATTGTCCACCGGGTTGTGGTCCCTTATCCGGTGAAAATCAATTATTTGAAGTCATTTGTACTCCTGAGCCATTGTTTGTTCGTGGTTCTTCACCGGGTTATGAACCATCAATCGGGGAGAAATCGCAAATAGTTGTCATTCGAGATTCCGAGGGTAAGGATCTAGATCGTTAATCATTAGAATAGTTTTATATTAAATATTAGTGTTCTAATCAAGAGTGACATAAATTTAGGTATCGACGAGCGGAAAAGTATAGTTCTCACCGTAATCGTGTGTGTAACTTCACACGTATCTCATGGGTTATATTACCAAGTTTATAGAATAAAAATCGTAAAGTCGGTAAAATTTGAAAATACGGTATATTAGCACTTTTTGTGTGAATGCATGAAACCGGTATTAAGATTGTGAAAAATTACGGTTTTGCCCTCAATGGGCTATATCTTAGAAAAAATGATATTTTGGGCCACATGATTATTTGATAAATCGGCCAAAGTGTGAAAATTGTGGAAAAAGCCACATGTGTATAATGGGCCAAGAAATCGCTAGATCGTAAATGGGCCAAGGTTGGCTAGTTCGTTAAAAGGGCCAAATTGTTGTTTTTGGACTAATGGGCCAAATTGATAATTTGTATTATGGGCTTTTTGTTGAAATTTATCTCATGAATATATTGTTATGCATTATATATATACATGATCGCATGGGTTGGGATAAATGATGAAGAGAAGAAAGGCTGTTGCCAAATATCTAGTTCGTGGATCCGCCACAAATATTATAAAAGGCACTCTGCCAAATATCTAGTTCGGTGGCTCGCCACAAATATTATAAATGGCCTGTTGCCAAATATCTAGTTCGATGGCTCGCCACAAATATTATAAATGGCCTGTTGCCACAAATATTATATCCGGCTTAATGCCCGGTATTGGTGTGTTAGCGTGGTGGGTTGACTTGATCCCCACAGTGTGTGTTGGTTGGTACGGGGTGTGTAGCGGATGGAAATTAGGCTTGGTTGGGAATTGCATAACACATGCATTAATTTTTATACTTGATTTATATATATGCATTGTACATTTGTAAATGGGCTCAAGCCCATCTAATTGCTTAAAAGGTATTGGCCCAAATGAACACGGTAAGTGGGTTACACATTGAGTTCTAAGTAACTCACCCCGCTTTTTTACCCCTTCTCGTAATGATAATTGATGAAGGCTTGGGCCGGGATGACTTCGTGTGGAGGCCATACTACGAATGATGAGTTATAAAACTTTAAACTTCTTTTAAGTATTTTTATTTAAGTACTATTTCAATTCATGATGTAATAAGGCCTCTGGTATTATTTTTATGGATTTTTATGCGTGGATGGATTTTAATATGTTTTAGCTACTTTAATGGGGTTGTTAATCTTTTATAAATGTTTTTCTTAAACTTGCGTATAAAAAGAGGATTTTTTTTATATCATTTACTCGTAAAATTTTGTGAAAACTCTTTTATAAATTTATTTCAACCAATTATTAAAGTTTTTAACCAATTATTTCTCTGAAAATCAAATTTGTAAATTGTTATGTTTTAAAAAAAAACATGGTGTTCAAATAAATCTCAATTTTTGATAAACTCCAACTTCAAATCGTTTTCAAGAATTGTTTTCATTAAAAACATTGATGCTTAAGTGTAAGTTCATTTTATGTGGCATGCCAAGTCTGGTCTTAACGCGTAGGCCAGGGTTGGGGTGTTACATGATCAACTCTTTTTCGTAGAGTTCTAGTGGGTGGCCTAATACCAAATCCTTGTCGATTCATTCGTAGTCATAAGCCAATTGGTGGGAATCGGGATTATCATCGATTAAGGTAAAGAGTCTTTTCATAGTTCAATCGATATCGCTATTCGGTTATGGTGTTAATCGGATTGAAAGTTTGGCTAATCGATTATGTTGTTAGGCACTAAATCGCTCGATACTCTCTACTTGTGGATTTTCTGAAATAGTGGTAAAGTCGAACACCTATCTCTCGTAATAAGAGACTCGGATTATTGGTAAGTAATATAGATTGTTAATCAATCGCAATACTTGGATGAAGTTGTAAATTGGGTTTTGGACTAATTGTTGACCGATTGTATCTTTAGGTGCCGCGAAGAATATCGTGTTACGGATTCCAAATAAGGTGTGTAATCCCGTACCCTTCCGAATACATGTTGAAATGGTGTGTGTTCTCACATCTCTCTGATGGTTTGCATGAAATATTCTGTGATTCGGTCGAAATACTGAAGAAAATCAGAAATTGGCATCCGTGACCACTCGGGCTTGCATATGTTTGTAGTGATAACCATAGTTTGCAATGAAACAGTTTGGGTCAGTGGCAGTGACGTGGTTTCGAAAAATCATGAAAAATAGGAGAAAGGGAATTAGAAAGTGAATGAGATATCAAATTAAATCTTACTGTGTTTATTTTGATATGGAAGAAATGGAGAAGTAAAAGGAATTTTATATTCTGAGATATCTTAATTTTAGTGATACTGGTTCTAATTAACTTCGTGGTTCCCCGATATGTTTTGGAAAAATCATATAAAATTGTACAAAGTGAATTAAAGGTTATAATTTATATGAATGGATTCATTAGTAAGCCTATTTTCATTAGAAACAAGTGGGAGCAGTATATGAAAATCGTACAGTGAGATATTTGAAATTAAGGTAAGAGAGGTCAGAACCGTTGGACAGTGAAATAAGGGAATCTTTAACGAATAAACTGTACTAAATGACTAAGTCAAAAATTCTGGAAAAATTGTAGTAAGAATATATATGAGTCTAGTTTCAAGGAAAATTTACGGATCTAAATTTAAAGGTTCCTAACTCGAGTTATAGTCAATTTTGTCAGTATGACGCAGTTGGACAGTTTCAATTTTTATGCCCCAAAATAGTAGTTAAGTCTGGGTTGCGAAATTACTATAATACCCTTAGAGGGTAAATTACCGAAATACCCCTGGGTTGCGAGATTACCAAATTACCCTTAGTGGGTAAGATTACCAAATTACAAAAATGCCCTTATGGGCCGAATTACGAAAGTGCCCCTAATGGGCCGATTTGATATATTGTTAATGGGCCGATTTGATATATTGCTTAATGGGCCAATTTGATATATTGTTAATGGGCCGATTTGATATATTGCTTAATGGGCCGATCTGATATATTGCTTAATGGGCCGATCTGATTATTGTTAATGGGCCAATTTGATATATGGCTTAATGGGCCGATTTGATATAATGCCCTAATGGGCCGATTTTGCAAAGTGTTAATGGGCCAAATTGTTTGTAATAAAACTCTGAGTTATTAATTATTGTTGTTATATTGTAAATATCATGAATTACTATGTATGATACATTTACATGACTTTGCATGGGATGGGAAAATGTTGAAGAGAAGAAATTCTGGTGGCACTGCCACAAATATTATGAAAAGCGCTTGATCCGCTGCGATACATTTCGATTCTCGTGGCTCGCCACAAATTTCCGATAATGGCTATGTGCCAACCTAAATATGGCTTTGTGCCATCGTGATTATGGCTTTGTGCTAAACGTATTTACCCGGGCTATGTGCCTAACATATGAATTAACGACTGCGGTGTCGATCATTTTTACCAAGGCTGTGTGCTTGCGGTTATATTACCGTATATGATATTCTGGTGACTCTGTCACATTTTGTCTGGTGGCTAAGCCACGTATATTCTGTTATTCTGGTGGCTTGTCCACAATTCGAATTTGATATAAATGGCTAAATGCCCTGCGATTGGTGTGTTGGCGGGGTGGGTTGACAAAAGATCCCACTGTGTGTGTGTTGTTAGTACAGGTGGTGTGTAGCGGATGGATTATTAGGTTGGTTTGGGTTTGCATACATTCATACATTGTACATATATAAATATATTCTGTTTTGTAAATGGGCTTGGTCCAAGTGCATGTTAAATGGGCTTAAGCCCAAGATGATTGCTATATGGGTTCAGCCAAGTGGATGACTGTAAGGGATTTCACATCGAGTTCTTGTAACTCACCCCCTTTTCTTAACCCTTGTAGGTAATGCTCAGTGACGAGGACTTGGGCCCATGGATGACTCGGTGGAGGCCATACTTCAGAAATGGTTTTATTGAATTTTAAATTTCTATTTCCGTTTATTTTATTATTTTGCTATTTTAGTTTAAGTTGTAATAAGGCCTCTGGAGTATTTTATTATCGCTTTATGGTTGATATACTTATTATTTTGCTTAAATTGTTTAAAACGAGAATTTTTCTAAAACTTAAATAAAGGTTTTCTAAAATCGATTAACAAATGGATTTCATAATAAACTTTATAAATATTTTAACACGGAAGTTATTTTCCCGAACTATCAAACAATATTTTCAAAAGTCACGGTTTAAGTTCACTACCTTGATTGTTGACTCATCAATCAATCTTTCAAAAATACTTGTATTTTATCTACGTTTCCGCAACGATTTCAAAATGCTTCTGCAACTCTATTTCTAAACATCACATTTTTGTAAATTGTTCATTTCAAATATGCTTTCGCTACCAAAAAGGTTATTAAAGATTATTACGTTTTCAAGTAGTTAACAATTGCTTAAGTGATTTTGGTTTTAACAAAGAGGCTGTATTTCTCAAGCAAGTTTTTAATAATCGCAAAGATGGTTTTTACTTCCATGTGACACACTAGATTTGGGCCTAACTTCTAGGCCGGGTTTGGGGTGTTACACCATGCGTGGGGAGTGATTAAAAGCTGAAGTGGGGATTTGAGAATGGCCTTTCACGTTTCCAAGGTGTCTAGAACAAAGCATGGTCATTCGGATTCCCAATGAAGCTCATTCAAGTCATGCAAGTACCTTGACCGAATTTTAAGAGCCTTCAACCCCTTTCTTCCCTATGAATTTAATTGCACTTAAAGGACTTCTAGAAGCTGATTTTTGGGTGCTTCAAGGCTGAACGTGGACAGCAATTCAAAGGCCATCTTCTAGAATCATTTGGAGGACATTAAAGGGCCGAATTTACTTAGAAATTAAGCTATTTTTTGTGTCTTTTGGGTTGGTTTCTTATGGACTATAAATATCCAAACAATGCCATTTGGAAAGGAACTTTTTTTTTGAATTTTAATCAAACATATGAACTTTGTTCATTCGAGTGAGTTATCTCCTCTCTATCTTTCGTACAAGTTTCCTAGACTTATCAATTGCTTGTATGTCTAGACTTGTTCCTTCCATTAACCTATACCGCTTCGGTTCTTATCACTTTTGATAACGGGTCGTGGTCCATTATCGACTTCCATCTACCACCTTAAACAAATATAGAAACTGGGGTAACACTTCGAGTGTTGAATCATTTCTGTGTTTAAGTCCTATCCTCCATTCCCACCAAACTATACATCCGTCTTCATTCAAACTTCCTTAAACCGAAATCCTTTGTCATCCATATTTCTTTCTATCACTAAACCCAAACCTATCCTCTTCTTTACTAAAACCGTTTCCATCATTCCTCAAACCACCATTCCTAAATTAATCCCATTTCCTAATAAAAATCACTTAAAAGCTTCCGCTAACTTATCTATTTCTCCATATTTACCTAATATTTTCTGAAGGCTTAGAACTTCCTCGTAGACGATTGGGCACTTGCATACATTTTGACTCTTCCCGAGGCAGACTGTATTAGGTTCAATAACTCAGCATGCTTGCTTCTTTAATTGCTGAAAATAGCTGCACATTTAAACCACAATTAATCAGCTTGGAACACAATAAATTCAGCAGCCACAAATACTTTTAAATTTAACAGCCACAAGCACATTAATTCGACTGAAAACTTAAAATTTTGCTGCACATTTAACTCTTGCATTAAAACTAATTAAAACATGTAATAAAATGGACAAATTAAATTAGTCTAAGACAAATTAAATTAGGCACCAAATAACATATTTAGACACATTTAATTTGCTGTAGGAATTTTAATAAATTAAATACTTAATTTATTTAATGCATTAAAATTAAAGAGTCAGCTCAATGAGCTGGAGCGAGCTCGAGTGAGCTCGAATTGAGCTCAAATGGACTAATCCGATTCAAGTTGAAAATGCAATAGAGTGCATATCAGCTTTACGGCATTTGGAACATTCGATCCGAGCTCCTTCAATTTGAAATTCGTCGGTGCCCCGGGCGTGCCCGTATCATCCCCCCTCTTCAAGATGATTCGTCCTCGAATTGACCTGTTGGTTGTCCAAACAAAACTCTTTTTGGCTAGGTTTACCTCGGTCAAATGGGACGGATAATAATCATAGTACCTGAAGAAGATAACCACAAGTTAGCAAACATTCTTGCAAACCAAATATAAGCAAAAAAAACAGATAGTTCGCACGCACATGGGCATAAACACTTTATCATATAAAAGGAACAAATCCTTATCAAATTTTTGAAACATGATGGAATGAGCTTCAAAGCAGGCATATGGTTTAAATGATATCCTCAAAACAAAATGATCATGCGAATAATATATCAGATGATAGATATATTCATCACAAGCAGATATTTGCAATGCTTCACATGGTTCACGAATGTGAACAATAATTTCATGCATTGATCGAACACAAGAATAAAAATTATCAATCACAAGATTCCTTTTGTCAACAAGTAGACCATCATTAAACAGGATAGGACGTTCAAACATTTCATGATCTAAATGGTAAAAATCAACGTCATGTGTTCTATCAACAACCGAAGAAAACAAAGACATCTCAAAATTTTCAAATGGATCACACTTGTGACGCAATATGGATTCCTTCACACGAAAATCATCAAAATTATCAAACTCAAGAATCCTGTCATCATTCATCGAAATAGATAGATCACAAACAGGCAAAATAGAATGATTAATCATAACATGACCTAAATGTTTGGCAAAAACATAATCAGCAACGCAAAGCTTATTGCAATTCGACGAGAGCAAAAATACATCAATAGTTTCAGAAGATTTACCTTTATACTCAGAAAGACAAAGATCAGCCTTACCTTGATGAGCAATACAAACCTTCTCTCCACGTCCAAGTAGTGTAATCGAAGCTTCGCGTTCAATTCAACCATTTTCAAATGGAAAGTGAATTTCAAATACAACCATAAAAATTGTTTAAGGAACGAATAAAATTTGAAGACAAATTGAACAAAATTTGTTACCTTATCCAAGAACCAATTTCCAAAATGATTGAAATTTTTCAAGCATAATTGGGATTGATTGATTTTCCAACAAGATATACTAGATGATACAAAATATAGTCCCGGTTTAAAAACATGCATTTGATTGGTTAAGTCAAAATGTGTCAATGGTTCCGATAAATCAAACTTATTAAACCAATAAGACTTATGCACATTCAAGATCGAGCAATCAAAACTCTTTATATGTTTCAAAACCGATTTACAAAAACTCAAAGTTTCCAGATAGACAATGAACTGATTTCGTGATAACCATAATCAAACAAATTGGAATTAAAAGAAAATTCATCGTCATACTTACTCGAGTCTTGCATTTTTTGAATATTCGTTACCCCACTTTCATAATTTGTAGCGCAATGTTTTTGATTTGACAAACTCGTCTTACCATCATTTAAAACATCAAAATGAATTGAGGGATAGCAAAGGACGATATTATTCGCATATTCACAAATATTAGAAAGATTTAGTGGAGATGGAAGCACTTACCTTCCTCACCTTCCGACTCGTGTGATTCAACTTCATATTTACCTTGGATGATCATTTGGAAACGTCGCTTGTCGGGAAGGTATTGAAGTCGGCATTCATCACTCGGTTTCTCGAAAACCTGAAAAGAAGAAACAGACGAAGAATAAAGTTCCGATGAGTTAGCTAAATCAACACTCACTTTTTCTTGCTCTTCTTGTTCTCTCACTTCTTTTTCCTACTCTTTTTCTATCTCAAATTCTTTTTCTTTATTCTCACTTTTATTTTCTTTTCTCTCGATTTTGTTTTTCTTTTCTTTCGTATTCTTTTTCAATTTCTTTTTATTCTTTCTCTTCTTTTTCACTCTCGTTTTCTTCTTTTTCATTTTCTTTTTCACTTTTGTTTTGATTACAACAAGAGGATGAGTCAGAAGAATCGGAAGGAGAAAAAATTAACTCAAGGATCGAGAGAATGTTCTCATAGATATCACAATCGTTTCTTCTTGAAAGATTCTTCATGGATGAATTTCTTGAAGAACGGCTTGTGCTTTCTCATTCGCATTGTCGAAAAGCCTTGTACTCGTTACTTTCTTCTCGTTGTCTCGGAGGTCTTGACGAATACGAATCTCGATGATAATCCTTTCTCACATATTCATTGAATGATGAAATTCTTGATGAAGAGGAATCTTGATAGAAGTCTTTTGACCTTGAAGTCGATGACGCATGGAAATCATGACGGAAGTTTTTTCTCAAATAATCATCAAAAGTGGATCTCCGAAATGGTCGCAACTTCGCTTCTCGACTTGTTGTAGTGTGCTTTCATTGAACCTTTTCCTCCACTTGACCCAAACGCTTTTGTAGTGGAATTAACTTTCTTTTGAGCATCCGGTCCATTTCTGTAACACCCTAAAATTCAAGTATCGATTTATTGCATGTTTTGGTGTTTAGATTATGAAGGAAAATTTTTCTTATTTCTTTTCGTGCCTATTATAGTCCTGAAGAAGAGTATAGAATTATTCGGGTATGGAATAATTTTTAGTTTGAGAATTTATTGAAGTGGAGCAAGTGGCATTGACACTTAAGTTAAATTAAGTGTTAAATAGTAGCATAAGATGAGTAAATGGCAAGGTGGTGTTGGCGCATGAGATATTGCATGAGGGGAGTGGTTCGAATCCCTTGTATAGCATTTAGACAACTTTTATTTTTGCACTTGTATAGCAAGTGTCGGCCAAGCAATAGATATGGTAAGGTTGGACTTTTCATTTTTGGTAAGTAGACTAAAGGAATAAGGAAATAGTTAACTTATAGTATGGAATCAAGAAAATTTGGAAAGATAAGGGGACATAAGGCATGTACCAAGGAAAAGGTTTTGGAAACTAATTCATGGCCATTTGACCATGAATTTGGACGGCAATGTGGTCTAGGGGGGGTTGGCCGAATATGCTAGTAGTTGGCTAGGATTAGGAGTTTGTTTTTGGTCATTCCTAGCATTTTGTGCAAAGGTTTGCAATTCTCTTTTCAACCTCTTTTCCTTTGGCCGAATTTGATCTTTTGGTAAGCCTAATTCTTTTGACCATTTAGTCATTTTTGCTCATCACTTTAGTATTCTTTTTGTGCCTCTTCATAGTGCCGAAATTGCTAGTACCAAAAAGGCCATTCCTTTCTTTTGTTTTCTTTCTCCATTGCCGAATGTACTTTGCTCCTAAGCACATCTTTTCTTTCTCTTTTCTCCTCTTTGAAAACCGAAACATCATCATCATCTCTTCTCTTATATTTTATTTCTTTTCACTCATACCTTCTCCATTAATTTTCTCATGGCCGAATGTTAGTGAGCCATAGCCGAACCATTTTCTCTTTTCTTTGGTTAATCATAGCCGAATCTTTTTCTATTCATAAACATCTTTCTCAATCGTCTCTTTTCAACCGTGGACAATAGGTAAGAATTCTTTTTAGTTCATGTTAGTTAATAGTTGTCATGGCCGAATCTTGATAGTGGTATAAAGGCTTTCTTAGATCGAAATAAACGTTCATTCTATTAACGCTTTTTTTTGTTATACTTTAGTGCGATAACGGAAGATCAGAAATTAAGTGTTCGTAAGTAACATAGAACGTTGGAATCGATTTAAGGTGTTAAGGGAACGTTTTGGTTGACTCTCATTTTTGGAACAAGGATCTTTGTGGTAAGCAAATTTCACCCTTAAACCCTTAGTCATATTTCGATGTAATATTAGATTGGATTAACGATCTTTTGTCTTTGAAGACAATCAAAATAGGGAAGAAAAGGGCGGTGAATAGTGTTCGGAAGAGGGTGGTTCCGTTATTCCCCTAAGTTTAAGCGAAGGATCTGTGTTTCAAAGAATCCGGGATTTCCCACCGGGTTGTGGACGTTCATCCGAGGAGAATCAACTGCTCAAGTCGTTCGTACTCTCGAACCATTATTTGTTCGTGGATTTGATTCGGTTAACGAACCATCAATCGGGAGAAACCGCAAGTAGAAGTAGTTCAAAAACCGAGAGGTAAAATGTTAGATCGTTATTTTTAGATCGGTTTCATTAATAAATTATAGTGTTCGAATTATCGTAATACGTATAGGTGTTGACGAGCGGAAAGTCTAGTTCTCACTATAACCGTGTGTGTAACTTCACACTTATCTTTCAAGTTAGATACTAAACAAAGTAAGTATTTTGATAAATCGTAAAAATGGCAAAATCAAAAATTATGTGATAATTAACACTTTTGTGTAAATGCATGAAAACAGTTAAAACCGAGAAATTTACGAAAAATTGCTAGATTGTTAAATTAAAAAAAAGCGCTAGATCGATAAATTGGGTCAAAAGATCGCTAGATCGCTAAATGAGCCAAAAACCTTCTAGTTCGACATTTGGGCCTAAGTTCGCTAGATTGCTAAATGGGCTAAATACTATTTTGTTTAATGGACCCAAATGAAAAGTTTAATTAAAAACTCATTTGTATTATGGATTACTTGATAAATTATTTATGATTAAAGTTTGTTATTCATACATAATTGCATGGGATGGGATACATGATGAAGAGAAGTAAGGCCTGTGGCCATGAATCTAGTTCGGTGGCTCTGCCACAAATTTGGCTTAATGCCTCTAGTTCGGTGACTATGTCACAATCTAGTTAGTGAGTGCACTATAATATTATTTAAAAGGCTAAATGCCTACGATTGGTGTGTTTGGCGGGGTGGGTTGACTTGATCCCCACAGGTGTGCTGGTTGGTACGGGGGTGTGTAGCGGATGGAAATTAGGCTTGGTTGGGAAATTCATTTTACATGCATTTTATATATTTTATTTCATTTTATATTGTTAAAATTTGTAATTGGGCTCAAGCCCAAATTAATGCCTTGATGGTCCGGCCCAATAATGGTGGTAAGTGAGTTACACATTGAGTTCTTTGTAACTCACCCCGCTTTATTATCCATCTCAGGTAATGGAAATTGATGTGGACTTGGGCCGGGGATGACTTGGTGGAGGCCATACTACGAGCTTGGGTTTTATAAACTATGAACTTTATTTAAGTTACTTATTTTAATTACTATTTTGGGTATAATGTAATAAGACCTCTAATTATGTTTTTATGGATTTTTATGTGTGGATGGATTTAATTTTATTTTAAGACTCTTAATATGGGCTTATGTTAAATCTATAAAGTTTTCTTAAAAATATTGTGTTTTATAACAATTTTGGACACCTAAATTATTTTTCAATTTCTTTCAAATTCTTCTAAAACTACGTTAAGGTTTTGACTAATATATATAAGATTTCAAACAAGTATTTTTCTTAATTCATAATCATTGTACTTAGTTTTTATTAAACCTTATTTCTAAAGGTTTTGCATTACTGTTTTACTTAAATCATTAGAGAATTTTGGATGTTCGTTCGGTGTGACAAACCAAATCTCGTCTTAACGCATAGACCTGGTTTGGGGTGTTACATTTAATGGTATCAGAGCCAGGTTCAAAACTCGACTGTGGTTTGGGTTCAACAAAGATATTTGTTTGAGAAACAACTCAAATTTCTAGACTTTTGATTTAAAGGTAGTATGGCACCATGAGCATCCCGCGCCAAGTCAAGTAAGTATCAGATATTGATTATTTATTATCATTGTGATATGATCATAAGAAACACTCTAGAACTTCTAGTTTTAGGTGTTGAAACTGTAGAGATTGAGACAATAAGGATATGATTGCGGAAACAACTCTATCTCTTTTATATCATAAAACATCATTAATAAACACTGAAATAGTATTCTGATTCATAAAACTCTTAATCAGATTAAATCAGTCACTATGAGCACTAGAGGACGTGGTCATGGACGCGGTAGACGTGGCCGTGGTAGAGGACGAGGTGTTAGAGGCGCAACTGAAGCGCCGGATCATATGCCGTAAATGGATGCACTGCGTCACTCGAAAGTGAGACGGGATCACATGATCATATGGAAGAAGATAATGCGGTGACGCGAGCAATGCCGCGAGTCCTTGAAAGGGTCAGCCGAGCTAGAACCGGGCCAACGACTTGTGGGTCGATATCGGAACGATTGAAATCAAGTGGTGCTGAGGTTTTCAGAGGTGTCTCAGGTGTAGCTCCAAATGTCGCTGAATATTGGCTTGAGGCAGTGGAGCGAATTATGGACGATCTTAAGTGCACGGTGGAACAAAAACTAAGGGGAGCGGTGTCCTTGTTAAGGGACGAAGCATACCAATGGTGGCTTATCGTCCGAGAAGGCAATCAAGTCGCATTAGTTAATTGGGAATTCTTTAAAGTTTCCTTCCAAGGGAAATATGTAGGAACGAAGTTATGTTGATGCCGAAGGATGGAATTCTCGAATCTGGTCCAAGGAATAAGACAGTGGCAAAGATATGAAGTCGAGTTTGCGCTTGAGTCGCTATGCTCGAACAATAGTGGCAACGGATCATGAGCGTTGTGTACGCTTTGAGGATGGCTTGAACGATGAATTGCGGGTTTTAATAGCCCCACAACAAGTTAGAACTTTTGCCACGCTTGTGGAAAAGGCCAAGATAGCCGAAGAGGCTAAGAACTCGGAACGACAGAATCGGGAACGAGCTAGAGGCAAGAGAAATATGAAGTATTCGGGTTCTTCAAGAAGGTTTCTGAAGAGGCCACGAAATGATGAACCAGCTCAAGGTAGAACACCTGTAACTGTGAATCAGAGTCGAGATTGTGCTGATTGTGGGAAAAGGCATTCGAGAGTCTTTGGAAGAAAACGGTGCTTGCTATAAATGCGGTCGATGGATCATCAATATAGGAATTGCCCTCGCCGAATGGATACAACTCGGGAAGCTCGTAATACCGATGCACCACCGTGAAGAGGAATTCAAAGAACCACCGAGAGGTCGTGGACCAGTCGTGGTGGTAATGGGGTGGACGTGGTCAAGGTGCGCTGGTCGAGGCAATGGTCCTAGAGGCAACACAGATGCAAGACAGCCAGGATTGGTATATGCAGTTAGACGCCGTGAGGATGGCAATGCACCTGATGTGATAACTGGTACGTTCTTCATCTTTGATGTACCTGTTATTGCTTTGATAGATATTGGTTCTACCCATTCGTATGTTGCTAGCACTATATCTGGAAACTTGAATTTAGACTCTGAAATTTCCGATTGTGAGATGAAGGTAATTAGTCCTTTAGGACAGTCGGTATTGGTAAATAAACGTTTAGAGATGTGCCCTTAGAAATTCAAGGAGAAATATTTTTGGCGAATTTGATGGAATTGCCTTTCGGCGAGTTCGATATCATTTTGGGCATGGATTGGTTGGTTAAGCACCGGGCAAAATTGGATTGTGCTGAAAAGCGGATGTCAATAAGGACGGTGGAGGATAAAGAAATAGTTATGATAGGCGAACGAAGGAATTACTTGGCAAATGTGGTATCTGCGTTAAAGGCAGAAAAGTTGATGCGGAAGGGGTATGGAGCATTTCTAGCTTTTATTAGTGCTTTAGATGCCAAAGAGTTGTCAGTGGAAGATGTGAGAAACAGTGAAGGAATTTCCGGATGTATTTCTGAAGAACTTCCTGGCATACCTCCAGATCGGAAGTGGAATTTGGTATTGAGCTCTTGTTCGAACGGCCCAAAGTGTCCATTGCTCCTTATAGAATGGCACCGAAGGAGTTGGCGAAGCTTAAAGCTCAAATTCAAGAATTGTTGGATCGGGGTTTTATTCGACCGAGTGTGTCTCCGTGGGGAGCACCGGTTTTGTTTGTTAAGAAGAAAGATGGGTCAATGCGTATGTGTATTGACTACAGGCAATTAAATAAATTGACGATCAAGAATAGGTATCCTCTGCCAAGAATTGATGACTGTTTGATCAAATGAAGGGAGCTTCTGTTTTCTCCAAAATTGATTTGAGATCGGGTTATCACCAGCTTAAGGTGAAAGAAGCGGATATTCACAAGACGGCTTTCCGAACTCGTTATGGACATTATGAGTTTTTAGTGATGCCGTTTGGGTTGACCAATGCACCAGCTGCATTTATGGATATGATGAACCGAGTCTTTCAACCATATTTAGATCGGTTTGTGGTGGTATTCATAGATGACATTACGGTATATTCAAGGAATGAAGAGGAGCATGACTCGATTTGCGAATTGTATTGCGATTACTTCAAATAATCAATCAGTATGCCAAATTCAGTAAATGTGAATTTCGTTAAGGGAAGTGACTTTCTTGGGTCATGTGGTATCACCAAGGAATAAGGGTGGATCCTCGGAAGATTGAGGGTGTATTGGATTGGAAACCACCAAAGTCGTGAGTCGAGATTCGTGAGTTTTTGGGGTTGGTCTGGTTACTATAGACGCTTTGTTGAGGGGTTTTCGTTGATTGCCGCACCCTAACTAAGCTATTGCGGAAGGGAGTACCATATATATGGACCGATAAACAAAGAAGAAAGTTTCGAGAAATTGAAGAAGATTTTAACTAAGCGCCGAAGATCGATTCAACCCGAGGTGGAAAGGAGTTTATAGTTTATCGCGATGCGTCACACACGGGCTTAGGATGTGTATTGATGCAAAGTGGGAAAGTGGTGGCTTATGCTTCTCGTCACCGAGACCGCGACGAAGTAAACTACCCTACTCATGACTTGGAGTTAGCTGCAGAGTGTTTGCTCTAAAGATTTGGAGGCATTACCTCTACGGTGAAAAGTCTATCATCTATACGGATCACAAGAGTCTTAAGTATCTTCTTACTCGTAAGGAATTAAACTTGAGACAACGAAGATGGGTGGAGCTGTTAAAGGACTATGATTTCTCAATCGAGTATCATCCTCGAAAAGCTAATGTGGTAGCGCACGCGTTAAGTCGTAAGGTGGTATCTCGATTTGAGAACAATGTTTGCCCATTTGAGTTTGTACGAGGATGGTAGTCCGATAGCGGAACTTCGGTGAAGCCTCGTGGTTAGAGCAAATCAAGGAAAAACAGATATCGATAAGAAGTTGGGACTTTTAATTCAACAAGTTGAAAATGGTGGAATAGAGGATTTTAGCATAAACGCGGAAGGTGTGTTATGTTTTCGTGGGAGAGTTTGTATGCCTAAGGACTCAGACCGAGACAAATGATTCTACGGGAGGCGCATAGTAGCCCTTATGCTATGCACCCGGAGGAAATAAGATGTATCGGGATCTTCGTGAACAATATTGGTGGCCGTGGTTGAAGCGTGAGAGATTTTCGAATTTGTGGGAAAATGTTTAACTTGTGTCAGCAAGTGAAGGCGAACATCAATGCTGTCGGGATTATTACAACCAGTAAAGATTCCTCTTTGGAAATGGGAGCGGATAACAATGGATTTTGTTAGTGGGTTACCTTTAACACCTACTAAGAAAAATTCCGTTTGGGTAATTGTTGATCGCTTGACGAAGACCGCTCATTTTCTACCGGGCTCAGACGGATTACTCGTTACGAAGTTGGCTAAGTCGCACGTATCCGAAATCGTGAGGTTGCATGGGGTACCTGTGTCTATTATATCGATAGGGATCCTAGGTTTACGCCACGGTTTTGGAAAGCTTTGCATGAAGCTTTGGGAACAAAGCTAAACTTCAAGACGGCTTTTCATCCTCATCCGATGGTCAATCGTAAAGAGTAATTCAGATTCGGAAGACATGTTAAGGGGATGTGTAATCGACTTCAAAGGTAGTTGGGAGGATTTTCTACCGCTGGCGAATTTGCTTACAACAATAGCTATCGGCCTAGCATTCAGATGGCACCTACGAGGCATTATATGGTCGAGGTGTCGTTTCTCCTAGTTGTTGGACTGAATTGGGCGAACGACGGATGTTAGGTCCCGAAATGATCTCAAACGGGAGAAAAAGTAAAAGCTATTCGAGCACGGTTAAAGGAAGCTTCGGATAGACAAAAGTCGTATGCAGATCTCAAGCGTAGAAGTATCGAGTATTCTGTGGGGGATCAAGTTTTCTTGAAGGTCTCACCTTGGAAGAAGATTTTCAGTTTGGGAAGAAGGGCAAGTTGAGTCCTAGATACATTGGACCATATCGTGTGGTGAAGCGTGTTGGTCCAGTGGCCTATCGATCGAATTACCTCCGGACTTGAGTCGATTCATAATGTTTTTCATGTTTCCATGCTGAGGCGCTATAGATCGGATCCTTCGCACATAGTACCGGTAGAAGAAGTGGAGTTGAATTCAGATTTGTCTTTTGAGGAGGAACCAGTGGAAATCTTAGACCGAGATGCTAAGGTGCTAAGAAAGAAAACCGTGCCGTTGGTCAAGGTTTTATGGCGTAATCACGGAGTGGAGGAAGCTACGTGGGAGCTCGAAGATGCAATTCTAAGCAACAATACCCTCACCTTTTTCAACTGTAAATTTCGAGGATGAAATTTTCTTTAAGGAGGGTAGAGTTGTAACACCCTAAAATTCAAGTATCGATTTATTGCATGTTTTGGTGTTTAGATTATGAAGGAAAATTTTTCTTATTTCTTTTCGTTCCTATTATAGTCCTGAAGAAGAGTATAGAATTATTCGGGTATGGAATAATTTTTAGTTTGAGAATTTATTGAAGTGGAGCAGTGGCATTGACACTTAAGTTAAATTAAGTGTTAAATAGTAGCATAAGATGAGTAAATGGCAAGGTGGTGTTGGCGCATGAGATATTGCATGAGGGGAGTGGTTCGAATCCCTTGTATAGCATTTAGACAACTTTTATTTTTGCACTTGTATAGCAAGTGTCGGCCAAGCAATAGATATGGTAAGGTTGGACTTTTCATTTTTGGTAAGTAGACTAAAGGAATAAGGAAATAGTTAACTTATAGTATGGAATCAAGAAAATTTGGAAAGATAAGGGGACATAAGGCATGTATCAAGGAAAAGGTTTTGGAAACTAATTCATGGCCATTTGACCATGAATTTGGGACGGCAATGTGGTCTAAGGGGTTGGCGAATATGCTAGTAGTTAGCTAGGATTAGGAGTTTGTTTTTGGTCATTCCTAGCATTTTGTGCAAAGGTTTGCAATTCTCTTTTCAACCTCTTTTCCTTTGGCCGAATTTGATCTTTTGGTAAGCCTAATTCTTTTGACCATTTGGTCATTTTTGCTCATCACTTTAGTATTCTTTTGTGCCTCTTCATAGTGCCGAAATTGCTAGTACCAAAAAGGCCATTCCTTTCTTTTTGTTTTCTTTCTCCATTGCCGAATGTACTTTGCTCCTAAGCACATCTTTTTCTTTCTCTTTTCTCCTCTTTGAAAACTGAAACATCATCATCATCTCTTCTCTTATATTTTATTTCTTTTCACTCATACATTCTCCATTAATTTTCTCATGGCCGAATGTTAGTGAGCCATAGCCGAACCATTTCTCTTTTCTTTGGTTAATCATAGCCGAATCTTTTTCTATTCATAAACATCTTTCTCAATCGTCTCTTTTCAACCGTGGACAATAGGTAAGAATTCTTTTTAGTTCATGTTAGTTAATAGTTGTCATGGCCGAATCTTGATAGTGGTATAAAGGCTTTCTTAGATCGAAATAAACGTTCATTCTATTAACGCTTTTTTTTGTTATACTTTAGTGCGATAACGGAAGATCGAAATCAAGTGTTCGTAAGTAACATAGAACGTTGGAATCGATTTAAGGTGCTAAGGGAACGTTTTGGTTGACTCTCATTTTTGGAACAAGGATCTTTGTGGTAAGCAAATTTCACCCTTAAACCCTTAGTCATATTTCGATGTAATATTAGATTGGATTAACGATCTTTTGTCTTTGAAGACAATCAAAATAGGGAAGAAAAGGGCGGTGAATAGTGTTCGTAAGAGGGGTGGTTCCGTTATTCCCCTAAGTTTAAGCGAAGGATTGTTTCAAAGAATCAAGGATTTCCCACCGGGTTGTGGACGTTCATCCGAGGAGAATCAACTGCTCAAGTCGTTCGTACTCCGAACCATTATTTGTTCGTGGATTTGATTCTGTTAACGAACCATCAATCGGGAGAAACCGCAAGTAGAAGTAGTTCGAAAACCCGAGGGTAAAATGTTAGATCGTTATTTTTAGATCGGTTTCATTAATAAATTATAGTGTTCGAATTATCGTAATACGTATAGGTGTTGACGAGCGGGAAAGTCTAGTTCTCACTATAACCAGGTGTGTAACTTCACACTTATCTTTCGGGTTAGATACTAAGCATGTAAGTATTTTGATAAATCGTAAAAATGGCAAAATCGAAAATTATGTGATAATTAACACTTTTGTGTAAATGCATGAAAACGGTTAAAACCGAGAAATTTACTTAAAAATCGCTAGATTGTTAAATTGGGCCAAAAAGCGCTAGATCGATAAATTGGGTCAAAAGATCGCTAGATCGCTAAATGAGCCAAAAACCTTCTAGTTCGACATTTGGGCCTAAGTTCGCTAGATTGCTAAATGGGCTAAATACTATTTTGTTTAATGGACCCAAATGAAAAGTTTAATTAAAAACTCATTTGTATTATGGATTACTTGATAAATTATTTATGATTAAAGTTTGTTATTCATACATAATTGCATGGGATGGGATACATGATGAAGAGAAGTAAGGCCTGTGGCCATGAATCTAGTTCGGTGGCTCTGCCACAAATTTGGCTTAATGCCTCTAGTTCGGTGACTATGTCACAATCTAGTTCTGTGAGTGCACTACAATATTATTTAAAAGGCTAAATGCCTACGATTGGTGTGTTTGGCGGGGTGGGTTGACTTGATCCCCACAGGTGTGCTGGTTGGTACGGGGGTGTGTAGCGGATGGAAATTAGGCTTGGTTGGGAAATTCATTTTACATGCATTTTATATATTTTATTTCATTTTATATTGTTAAAATTTGTAATTGGGCTCAAGCCCAAATTAATGCCTTGATGGTCTGGCCCAATAATGGTGGTAAGTGAGTTACACACTGAGTTCTTTGTAACTCACCCCGTTTTATTATCCATCTCAGGTAATGGAAATTGATGTGGACTTGGGCCGGGGATGACTTGGTGGAGGCCATACTACGAGCTTGGGTTTTATAAACTATGAACTTTATTTAAGTTACTTATTTTAATTACTATTTTGGGTATGATGTAATAAGGCCTCTAATTATGTTTTTATGGATTTTTATGTGTGGATGGATTTAATTTTATTTTATGACTCTTAATATGGGCTTATGTTAAATCTATAAAGTTTTCTTAAAAATATTGTGTTTTATAACAATTTTGGACACCTAAATTATTTTTCAATTTCTTTCAAATTCTTCTAAAACTACGTTAAGGTTTTGACTAATATATATAAGATTTCAAACAAGTATTTTTCTTAATTCATAATCATTGTACTTAGTTTTTATTAAACCTTATTTCTAAAGGTTTTGCATTACTGTTTTACTTAAATCATTAGAGAATTTTGGATGTTCGTTCGGTGTGACAAACCAAATCTCGTCTTAACGCATAGACCTGGTTTGGGGTGTTACAATTTCTTTCACCAAGTAGTTGAAATCATCGGATGAAAACTCTTCTTGAGACATGTTATTTTTTGAAAAGTAAGATTGTTAAAAAGAATAAAACTGAAAAGTAAAACCTCACCACAAAAACTCACAAGTTCACTCACAAAGAAAAAATCACTCACACTCGTGTTTCACTCGTATAAGGCTTTTTCTTTGATGAATACACTCGTGCCTTTTACCACTCAGTCTCATCTCACAATTTCGTACTTCATTTTGAAAAGACCTATTGCGGCTTGAGGGTCGATTACAAAATTGGTTAACAAGGGATTAATGTCGGGTATAGGGGAGGCTGAACAAAAGAAAAATTTTGGTATCGGGTAGGCTAAAATAAAAAGGCTTTGGAAAATAGGGTAGGGGTGGCGTTGGGGTGGAATGTTGAAACCAAAATGATGGTAGAAGATCGGGGTAGAAAATAATTCAAACAAACTTCTCACTTTTTTTTACGAATTTTTTTTAAATTTTCGTAATTCCTTTTTTTTTCACTTCAATACAATATATGCTAAGACAAGAAACGAAAAAAATTACAACTTGAAGTTTTTTTTGTTTTTTTATCTTATTACAAACACGAATCTATTCCGGCTTCATGAATGTCGTCGGGACTCCTCTTTTTGTAGCTCTGATACCAGATGATACGGTCTACCTCGGGAAGAGTCGAAATGTATGCGAGTTGCCCAATCATCTACGAGGAGGAATTAAGCCTTCGAAAAATTAATAGGATATTTATGGGAGAAAAATGGATTAAAGTTACAGAAGCTATCAAAAAGGGATGATAATGGATTAGGTTATGAATGGAGGTGGTTAAGTGTTGGAGACGTTTTGGGAAATGGTTAAGGATAGGTTCGGCTATGGCTAGGAAAGAAAGATAATGTGTTTGGAAATGGCTCGGGTAGGTAGGAATGAATTGAAGATGAATAAAAAGTTAAGTGATAGTTTGGTGGAGATGGGAAATAGGACTTAAACACAGAAATGATTCAACACACAAAGATGTCACCCCGGTTTCTATAGTTGTTTAAGGTGGAAAATGGTAGTCGATGATGGACCAAGACCCGTTATCTATAAAGATAAGAACCTATGGTATAAGTGGATGGATGAGAAAAGACTGACGCCACAAAAAAAGCTTGATAAATCGGGATTGAAACTCGTACGAAAAATGAAGAGGAGATAAACTCACTCAATGAACAAATGTTCATGAAAGTTGATTAAGGTTCAAAAAAAACTGTCTACAAATGAAAATCAACAACTATTTATAATGCCATCTCTTGCTAGCCGAATGGACATTCAAATAACTTAATAACTAAGCTAAATTTTCAGCTAGAATAAGTTGGACAAATCTAGAACAAAGTCTCTTAGTTTGCTTAGCAAAAATTCGGCTGAATGTGGCCTTGTAAGCTTGCAATATTCGGCTGAATGTATTTGGCATCAATGGCACTCCAATGGTCGAGTTTCTAGAAGGTTAATTGTCCCAAAATTCGTCCAAGTCCTTGTGCAGCCCTTGGGAACGTCATTAGCCATGTTTCTAGAAGAGGGAATGAATTTTGGGTCACTTGAAAAGGCATGCAGCAACTAGGTACGTCCCATGCATGTCCCCTAGCATTTATGCGGTCCACTCATGCTAAACAACCCATTTATTATTGTTTTCATGCATGCTTAGCAGCTCATTAAATGGCTGCTGTCCAAGCCATGTATATACTCCAACATCTCATTAATTATGCAGCAAAAATTAATGTCCAACACCTTCTTTAGTTTGTCCACCAACATGTATCTTAAATGGTTGTTCACGCATGGGAAAACAAGCCCAGCTACGTCTTAAATGCTGCTCCCTTTTGTCATTCACGAAACAGCTCTTTAACTCCCTTTGTGGTTCACGAAAATGCATGTCCATTAATTTACTCAAAAACAAAACACACATGAAAAGGAGAATTTCAGCCTTGGATACATCAAAAGGCAACAGCCATTTATTCTCCCATTAATTCAATCTTGGATGGAGTAAAAGGCTCCAGCAACTTAATTAATATGTGATACGGGCACGCCCGGGGCACCATCAAATTTCAAACTTATGGAGCTCGAGCCCAAAGTCCCAAGTTTCGTGAAGCTGATATGCACTTTGGTGCATTTCCAAATCGAGCCGGATTAGTCCATTTGGGCTTATTTGAGCTCGTTCGAGCTCGCTCCAGCTCATTGAGCTGATCATTTAAATTTCATACTTTAAATAAATTAAGTCTTTTATTTATCAAGTTTCCTACAGCAAATTAATATGTCCAAATAATTTAATTAGTGTCATATTAAATATGTTAGATTTATTACATGTGATTAAAGTGTCCAGTTTGAAACATGCATTCAATGAGTCCTTTATTGTGCCGAATTTATGATGTCTAAATATCCTTTATTGTGCCGAATTTAAGGTGTCTAGTTGCCCCTTTAATATCCTGATTTAATGAACTAATGAGTTAATTTAAATTTGCTGCAGGTGCATCTATTATGGGCGGCATAATAAAGACATGTTGGAGACATGTTTTGGGACGGCTTTAATTGATGTTGGTGCATGAATGGCCGAAATTAAATGAAGTGTTGGATAAAGAGGAGCACGGATTCAATGTCCTTTAACAAGCGTGACCTCCATTCAATGTGCTGCTGGAGTTTTTCAACAAGGGAGCATTATTTAATGACTTGTCTTTGGCTGGATTTAATGCTTTGCTGGAGTATCTCGTGAACTACAAAAGGAGGCCGAATGCTTCATCTTTCAAGATGATTGCTTCGTGAAAACAAAAGACAAAGCATTAAAGAAAGAGCATGGACAGCAATAAAGGTGCAGCATGCATGGAACATCATTTAATGAAGTGTTGGGCATGCTTTTGGTTGGAATTAATTCGTGAATGTGCAGCATTTTTCTTTGGCCCGAAATTAATGCATTATTGAAGCATGCGTGAGACCACATTTATTGAAGTGTTGGTTCCTTCATGCATTGGATGAATTTAATGTGCTTAAAGGGATGTTTGCTGACTTTTCATTTGCTTGGGCGGCAGCAACTTAAATGGAAAAGCATGCATAAAACGGTACTAAATGCCTTGTCTAGCATGCATGGACAAAACTAATGAGCAGCTATTTAATAGGCTGATGGAAGGCTGCTCGTGAATGGTGCATGGACAGCAATTAATTTGCTGCTGGCCAAAACTAAAAGGGTGTTCAACATGCGTGAACAACTTTCAAGAAGCCTCCATGAAGGATTTAAGTGCGCTACATACATTCCCAAGGCTGTCTAAGTTCGGCCAAGCCAATATTCAGCCATCTAGAAGCACCCCTTTCACCTCCCATTCAGCCGAATCTGTCCATGGAACTTTAAAGGATTTTCTCTAGAATTTTCCAGCCCATTTATGGCCAAATTTTGCAAGTTTTTCAAGGGCCATATTCAGCCAAATTTGCCAAGACACCAAGAGGCTTTATTCTAGATTTTTTTCTAGCTTGTTATAGTTTAATTTTAGCTTAGATATTAAGGTTTTCTATGACTATTTAGCTAGCCTATGATAGCTTATAAATAGATGTTAATTTCATTTGTAAAGGTAAGACTCTTTTGATTACTAAACTTTGATATATTTTATGAACTTATGTTCTTGAGTGAGTTTTATCTCCTCTTCGTTATCGTACGAATTTTCATTCTGACTTATCAAGCTTGCTTATGGCGTCAATCGTATTCTTCCATTTTATTATACCAACGGTTCTTATCTTTATAGATAACGGGTCTTGGTCCACCATCGATTCCATCCTTTCCACCTTAAACGTTATAGAAACCGGGGTGACACATCTTTGTGTTGAATCGTTTCTTGTTTAAGTCCTATTCTCCATTTCCACCAAACTATCAAAATATCACCTAACCTTTATCCATCTTCTTTCATCATAAAACCGAACCTATCCTTCTCCATATCCGAATCATTCCCACACTTAAACACCTCCATTCCTAACTTAAACCATCTTCTAAACAAATTCACTTAAGCTTCCGCAAACTCATCCATATTTTCTGATTATTTCTCGAAAGGCTTATCACCTCCTTGTAGATGATTGGGCAACTCGCATACAATTTGACTCTCCCCGAGGCGGACTGTATCATCTGGTATCAGAGCTATTGAACGGGGATTTTCGACGACGTACGTGAAGCCGGAAGTTAGTTCATGTTTGTAAAAAAATCAAAAAAAAGTTATATTTTATTTTATTTTATTTTTTCTTGTAATCAGTATATGTGTGTTTGAAGTGTTAAAAAAATAAAAAAAATAAAATTCAAAAAAATCGAAGTAAAAAAAAAGAATTACGATATAAAAAAAAAGGAAAGAAAGGTGTGAATTTTTTTTTTCAAGTTTCAAATTTTGTTATCATTACTTCTTTCCCGGTTCCAAGACCCTCATTTCTACCCTCATCTTTTTACCCAATCATACCAAAATTTTTTTCTCAGCCTCCCCTAGTTGCCCTTTCCCTTTATTTTAGCCTACCCGATACCCAACTTTATCCTTTGTTACCAATTTTGAAGCCGACCCTCAAGCTGCAATGAGTCTATCGAAACGAAATACAAAATTGTGAGACGAGATTGAGCGGTAAAAGGCACGAGTGCTACATTAAAGAAAAAGCCTTATACGAGTGAAAACACGAGTGTGAGCGATTTTCTTTGTGAGTGAATTGTGAGGTTTTTTTGTGGTAAGGTACTTTAATTTCTTTGTCTGTTATTTCTCTTCTTTATAACTGTTTCTTTTTCAGCAACAAAATGTCACAAGAAGGGTTCTCAGCCGCCGACTTCCAATATTTGTTGAGCGAAATGGAAAGCGTATTCGACCGAAAGATGTCATCAAGTCAGAGAACGGAGTCAAGTTCTTCACCGTGATATACATCCAAACACTATTCGTGAAGAGACTCTTATCAAGACTCATGTTCGTCGAGGTTGTCGAGACGAAGAGAAGCAAGATATGAGTTTGAATCTTTTCGAGGCGATGAACGAGAAGAAAGCCATAAATACTCATCTACGAAAGATCATTCTCGAAGTAATTCCCATCATGACTCGTATTCAAGGCAAATCAAAGCAAATAACGAGTTTGAAGCCTTTTGCGGTGATGACCAAGAAAGCATGAGTTATACATCTTATGATTCAAAGAAGTCCCGTATGAAGAAATTTTCACGAGGAATTGATCAAGATATCTATGAAAACATCGCTTCGATCTTAGAATCAAATCCTTGTATTTTCGATTCTTTTGAATCAATCTCTTGTTGTAATCAAAATGAAAAAGAAAATGAAAATGAAAATGAGAGAAAAGAAAACAAACATGAGAATGAAGAGAATGAAGAAAAAGAATTCGGAATCGTGAGAGAAAAAGAAAATAAAGAAAAATAGTTTGAAAAAGAAAATGAAGAAAATAAAAGTGAAAAAGAAATTGAGAAAAAAATTGAGATAGAAAAAGAAGTGAAAGAACAAGAAAAATGAGAAAAAGAGAGAGTTTGATACAGTCTCGGACTCGAGATGAAATCGAGATGTATGCTTAGTTGCCCAATCGTAATCGAGAAATACAGAAATCGAAGAAAGAGGAAGAATAAGAGTCGAGAAATAGAGAAGTTTAATCTTAGAGAAGGGAGGGTATGGAGTTTCGGATAAATAAAGTATAAGAAGTGCGAGATTATCCCGGGTTTAAGAAAGGTACTCGGAAGATGTCTCGATTTAGGGAGGACTCAGATTTGGTATGGGATAGTTGATGTCGAGATAGGTCGGGATAATAAGTCGAGTAAAAGTTTGGAAAAGGTGTAGGTGAAATGGAGAGGAAAAGAAGGTGTTCGGGTCTAGAGAGGTTACGAAAATGGGTTCGAAAAAATAGTTCGTAAGATGTTGGACTCGGATTAAGGCTTAAGAAAACAAGTAAGAACCAATAGCGAAATAGGTATCGACCCGGTTTACTTATAAGTTTCTTAAGGTTCGATTTTTTTTGGTTTTAAAAACGGACCTCGACCCACTATCAAAGTACGATAGGAACCTCAGTATTGGGATAAGAAAAAGGAAGGGTTGACGCCACTAGCTCGCTAGATAAGCCAACGAATCCTAAAACGAAAGTGGAGTAGTGCTCTCACAAATTTGACAGAATAACGGTATAAAATTCATCAAAAGTCCTTTTACAATGAAAATGCCCATCTATTTATAGGCTAATGTGCTAGCCGAATGGTCATCTAATCATGCCTTAGTAGTTAAGTTAAATTAAACTAGAATGTCCTTGAAAGTCTAGAACAAATCCCCTTGTATTCCATGTCCATATTCGGCTGAATGGAAGGTGTATGGACAGCTTCTAGATGGTCTAGGTGCAGCCGATCTTCAAGGAGAAGTAAGGACCTGAATGGCACTTCAAAGTTTGGTCAAGGGGGCTTGAATGCCTTGATTAACCTCATTAATTTTAGCTTTGAATAGCTAACTATTCAGCTAATGAATGCACCTGATTCCAACAGCCACAAGTGTGAAACGGAGGAGCTAAACAGCCCCTAATGTGAACGCCATATGCTGCTGGTGTGAACGGCATCTTTGGGTGAGCTTGGGTGAGCTAAATGGTCACTTTGGGGAGCTAAATCAGTAGCTAAGAAGGCCCTTGAAATGACCAAAACATCACTTTGAAGACATTTAATTTTCAGCTGCTCATGCACCTCTTTTGCCGTCCCTACATGCACCTACACAAAGAAATTAATCAATTCATTAAAGCTAGCTTAGCTACTTAATTTCCAGCAGCTTAGAACACATTTAATTCATGTTTTGAGCTGGAATTAAATTAAATGGAAGCTCATTAAGACATATTAAAATTCGGCTGTAGCTTAGGATAAATTAATTAGCTAGATTCGGCTAGACAAATTAAATGGGCAGCAGCTCATTAATTTGTCTTTAAGCTAGACACATTAATATTACCTATTAAATATGCAATATCTAAGACATATTTATGCTTATTTAAATGCAGCAATTAACAAAAACAAAACAAATAATTAATTTGTCCAAATTTTATTTAATTTATTTAGCTAAATAATGAGCTATGGCCGAATGGCCATATTTGAGCTCATCATGCACGCATGAGCTAGGGCCGAGCTAAGAAAAACTCGTGAGCTGGTTGGTTGCTGTATTGGAGCTCGAAAAATGTCACGAAGCTAAAGTTGAGCTCGGGTCCTTAGGCGTGAGCTTGTAGGAGTATGCGACATGAGCTAGAAGTTGCATTTGAGCTAACTTTAGTGTCGTCCCAAGCTTGCTGTACTAAAGATCCAATTGCCTCCTTGAATTGCCTCGCACGAGCTCTCGTAATCGGTCCTCAAGGTAACACCATCGGGTCTCAGCTCGAACTCGGCTCATGATGGAGCATGCCTGTATCATCCTCCCCCTCTTGAAAAGTCCTCAAGTCAGGATCTGCATCAAATGGAGTTAAATCAGCCACATTAAAACTAGCACTGATGTTATACTCACCGGGCAAATCAAGTTTGTATGAATTCTCATTAATTCACTCGAGGACTTGGAAAGGTCCGTCTCCTCTCGGTGATAATTTGTTTCGTCGACGAGCTGGGAACCGCTCCTTTCTCATATGCACCCATACCCAATCTCTGGGTTCAAACACAACTTGCTTCCGTCCTTTGTTGGCTTGCCGTGTGTATTGTTCGGTTCTCGCCTCGATATTCTCGCGCACCTTCCGATGCAGCTCTTTGATATAGTCCGCCTTTTTCCAAGCATCATAATGGATAAATTTGTCAGAAGGCAATGGTAACAAATTAAGAGGAGTAAGAGGATTAAACCCATAGATAGTCTCAAAGGGGGAAAATTTAGTCGCGGAGTGGACAGCTCGGTTGTAGGAAAACTCGACGTGAGCTAGGCATTCCTCCCATGTTTTGAGATTTTTCCGCACCAACGCTCGAAGCAGAGTCGATAAGACTCGATTCACTACTTCAGTTTGTCCATCCGTCTGAGGATGACAAGTGGTCGAGAACATTAGTTTCGTCCCTAGCTTCCCCCACAGAGTCCGCCAAAAATGACTTAAAAATTTTACGTCTCGATCGGATACGATCGTCTTCGGAATTCCATGGAGACGCACAACTTCCCTAAAAAACAAATTTGCAATGTACACAGCATCATCAGTCTTAGAACAAGGAATAAAATGGGACATTTTAGAAAATTGATCAACTACAACAAAGATCGAGTCCTTCCCTGTTTTGGATCTCGGTAAACCAAGGATAAAATCCATAGAGACGTCGGTCCACGGAGTGTCTGGAATAGGAAGGGGCGTATATAACCCATGAGGTTGAACTCGTGACTTTGCTTGTTTGCAGGCTATACATTGCTCGCATAGTTGTTCAACATCCATTCGCATCCCTGGCCAAAAGAAGTGCTCTTGTAGGGTCGACATCGTTTTATCACGATCGAAGTGACCCATGAGACCTACACTATGGGCTTCTAACACGAGTAGCCCTCGAATAGAACCTTGCGGAATACAAAGTTTGTTCTCCTTGAAAAGAAATCCTTCGTACCTGTAGAACTTATCAAAGGCACCATTCTCGCAAGCATTATATATGTTCCCAAAGTCAACATCATCAACATACAAATCTTTTATATGATGGAAACCAAGTAATTTAGAATCTAGAAAGGTTAATAGAGTGTACCTTCGTGATAACGCATCCGCTACTATATTTTCCTTACCTTTCTTATACTTAATTACGTACGAAAATGATTCTAAATACTCGATCCATTTCGCATGCCGTTTGTTGAGCTTATGTTGACCTTTGATGTACTTGAGTGCCTCGTGATCCGAATAGATTACAAACTCTTTCGGCCTCAAGTAGTGCTGCCACGTCTCAAGTGATCTTATGAGAGCGTACATCTCCTTGTCATACACGGGGTAATTAAGTGCAGCTCCGCTCAATTTCTCGCTGAAGTACGCCACCGGTCTTCCATTCTGAGTTAGCACGGCTCCGATCCCTACACCTGATGCATCACACTCAATTTTAAAAGTTTTAGTAAAGTCAAGAAGGGATAACAATGGGGATTTAACGAGACAATCTTTAATTACATTAAAAGACCATTCTTGCTCATTAGACCAATGGAATGCCGAATTCTTCTTGATCACGCTCTTTAAAGGAGCGGCTATCGTGCTGAAATTGGGCACGAATTGGTGGTAGAAACTAGCCAACCCATGGAAGCTTTGTACTTGGCTAATCGTCGTAGGACGGGGCCATTCTTGTATTGCTCGAACCTTCTCTTGGTCTACTTCTAAACCATTTGCACTTACGGCGTATCCTAAGAAAACAACCTTATCAGTGCAAAAAGAGCATTTCTTGAGATTAGCGTACAATACCTCTTTCCGCAACGTTTCTAAGATCGCACGTAGATGTTGGACGTGATCCTCCAAAGATTTACTGTACACTAATATATCATCAAAATAAACAACACATGATTTTCTAATGAAAGCTCGTAAAACATGATTCATAAGACGCATAAAAGTACTTGGAGCGTTTGTAAGGCCGAATGGCATTACCATCCATCGTACAAACCTAGCTTCATCTTGAAAGCTATTTTCCACTCGTCGCCCTCACGCATTCGTATTTGGTGATATCCACTTTTGAGGTCGATCTTCGTGAAAATTTTTGCTCCACTTAACTCATCAAGCATATCGTTGACCCGGGGTATCGAGTGTCGATACTTAACAGTTATCTTGTTGATGGCACGACAATCGACACACATGCGCCACGAGCCATCTTTCTTCGGCACAAGTAACACCGGTACCGCACACGGACTAAGGCTCTCTCGAATGTAACCTTTTTCGAGCAACTCAGTGATTTGCTTTTGGAGTTCTTTTGTTTCCTCAGGATTGCTCTGGTACGCAGGTCGATTGGGTAGAGCAGCTCCAGGCACCAAGTCGATCTGGTGCTCAATGCCTCGAATGGGCGGCAAACCACTTGGGATCTCCTCCAGAAAGATGTCTTCGAATTCCTGAATCAAAGACAGCACAGAAGAAGGAAGATTATCGGGTAAATCGTTAGTGTTCAAAAACGCTTCGTTGTACAGAAGCAAATACATAGGATGCCTCAAACTCAAAGCTTTTCGTATATCACTCGCTTTTGCTAGCACATTCATTTTTCCGCTTTCTTTTTCATTTTCATCTTTTTCTTTCTTTTGTTCTTTCTCGTTTGTTTTTGCACTCGTATTTTTCTCTCGTTCATTTTTCTTAACTTTCTCTTTTGTATTCTTTTCTTTTTCTTTTGATTGATCAATGGAAATTCGAAGCTTTTGTTGATCATCAAAGACTTGTTTAGGAGTTAAGGGGGCAAGTGTCACATTCCTTCCGAGATGCTTGAAAGAATACCGATTAGTGTAGCCATCGTGCACCACTTGGCGGTCATATTACCATGGACGTCCCAAGAGTAAGTGTCCCGCGTGCATTGGCACTACATCGCATAGCACTTCATTGGAGTATTTTCTGATGCTGAAGGATACTAAGACTTGCTTAGTAACTCTGAGTTCTCCACCGTTGTTATGCCACTAAAGCTTATACGGAGTCGGATGCTTCATCATTGTCAAACCTAACTTTTCCACCATGAGGGTACTTGCCACGTTCGTGCAACTCCCTCCGTCAATGATAAGGCTATAGACTTTGCCTTGCACCTGGCATCTTGAATGAAAGATATTTTCGCGTTGCTCCTCGTTTCCCATGCTTTAAAGATTGAGGCTTCGCTTCACGACGAGCAATTCACCTTCAATAGGTTGTTCTATGTCCTCATCAGCTTCAGAGTGGGATTTGGACTCACACTCTTCCTCGTCTTCTGTTTCAATCTCACCGTCAGCCTGCATCACCATGGTTCGTCTATTCGGGCATTGGCTTGCGATGTGTCCTCAGCCAAGGGACTTGAAGCACTTGATGTCCCTCGATCTAGCGTTAGAACTTTCAGGAGCCTTGCCTTTGCTCGTTTCGGCCAAAGGCTTGTTCATCTTCGAGGTGAAAATGGAATCTTTTGGTTTGTTTAGGGGAAACCCCTTGCTTGTGTTTTGGCCCCACTTCGAAGGTTTTGGATTGGAATAACTGCGGGATGCTCCTTTTTGCTTCAATTATTTTTCTACTTTGATGGCCATGTGGACCATTTCCTCCATCTCGACATAATGTTGTAGTTCTACAACATTGGCTATCTCTCGGTTGAGTCCGGCTAAGAATTGAGCCATGGTAGCTTCCCGTTCTTCTTGAATGTCGGCTCGAATCATAGCAACCTCTATTTCTTTAGAGTAGTCTTCGACGCTTCTCGTCCCTTGTGAGAGGTGTTGGAGTTTCTGATGTAACTCCCTGTGATAGTAGGAAGGGATAAATCAGCATCTCATGGCTGCTTTCATCTCAGCCCATGTACTGATTGGCCGTTCACCGTTGCGCCTTCGACTCGTCGTCAACTGATCCCACCAGATCATGGCATAGTCAGAAAACTCTATAGCGGCTAACTTGACTTTCTTATTTTCGGAGTAATTGTGGCAATCGAACACAAGTTCGATCTTCTTTTCCCATTCCAGATAGGCTTCGGGATCTGACTTACCTTGGAAGGAAGGGATGGTCAACTTAATATTTTTAAGATCGTCATCTTCCCGCCTTCGATCTCTTTGGCCGCGATTTCGGGGTTCTCTCCTTCCAACACTGATGTTGGATTCATGATCACTTTCACCCTCACTAAATTCATTAACTTCTTCGTCAATTTCTCGTTGTTGCTCACGTCATTGATTAGGTCATCCACGCCTTTGCCTGGCCACTTCGAGGGTCACCTCTCGTGGTCTTTGGGCTTCCACCTGATAAAGGCGATCTTCAAGAGGGTTGAGCCCCCGTTCAAGTAATCTTTCCATTTCTCGTAATAAGGCTTGCATCTGTAAGTCAGGAACATTCTGGACCGGTTGTCTTCCTTGTTGTTCCTCCACGTTTCACCCGGCATCTTGAGACATTGTAGTAGAAATTAAACCCTCACAAACAAAACCTCACAGTTCACTCAAAAAGAAAGAAGTTAACGACACTCCCGCTCGTGTTTAACACTCTCGGTTCGGCTTTTACCTCCCCTCGAATAGTCTCACACTCTCGTGCCTTTTACCTCTTACACTTCTCGTGATTTCGTTGATCGAATTCGCCAAGGCCTATTAGGGCTTAGGGGTCGGTCACAAATGGGTATCAAAGGTTGTAACGTATTTGGGTATTAGGTAGGCTAAAAAAAATTCAGGCGGGTTGGAACAGGGTGAACAGAGTGGGTCGAGAGAGAGAAGAAGAACTTTTCAGAAGAAGAAAGAACTATTGAATTAAATCAGACACCTCTTTTTTTTAAAGATTTTTTTTTAATTTGAATTTTTTTTTATATATACGAATTTTTTTAACTTACTTCGGATATTCGATTAGCAGATTCAGAATAGTCGTCGGAGCTTCGTAATTCTCGATTTTAACTAGCTCTAATACTAGATGATATAGTCCCGGTCTCGTGATGAAATTGAGATGTATGCTTAGTTGCCCAATCGTAATCGAGAAATACAGAAATCGAAGAAAGAGGAAGAATAAGAGTCGAGAAATAGAGAAGTTTAATCTTAGAGAAGGAGGGTATGGAGTTTCGGATAAATGAAGTATAAGAAGTGCGAGATTAGCTCGGGTTTAAGAAAGGTACTCGGAAGATGTCTCAGTTTAGGGAGGACTCAGATTTGGTTGGGATAGTTGATGTCGAGATAGGTCGGGATAATAAGTCGAGTAAAAGTTCAGAAAGGGTGTAGGTGAAATGGAGAGGAAAAGAAGGTGTTCGGGTTTAGAGAGGTTACGAAAATGGGTTCGGAAAAATAGTTCGTAAGATGTTGGACTCGGATTAAGGCTTAAGAAAACAAGTAAGAACCAATACCGAAATAGGTATTGACCCGGTTTACTTATAAGTTTCTTAAGGTTTGGTTTTTTTGTTTTAAAAACGGACCTCGACCCACTATCGAAGTACGATAGGAACCTTGGTATCGGGATAAGAAAAAGGAAGGGTTGACGCCACTAGCTCGCTAGATAAGCCAACGAATCCTAAAACGAAAGTGGAGTAGTGCTCTCACAAATTCGACAGAATAACGGTATAAAATTCATCAAAAGTCCTTTTACAATGAAAATGCCCATCTATTTATAGGCTAATGTGCTAGCCGAATGGTCATCTAATCATGCCTTAGTAGTTAAGTTAAATTAAACTAGAATGTCCTTGAAAAATCTAGAACAAATCCCCTTGTATTCCATGTCCATATTCGGCTGAATGGAAGGTGTATGGACAGCTTCTAGATGGTCTAGGTCCAGCCAATCTTGAAGGACAAGTAAGGACCTGAATGGCACTTCAAAGTTCGGCCAAGGGGGCTTGAATGCCTTGATTAACTTCATTAATTTCAGCTTTGAATAGCTAACTATTCAGCTGATGAATGCACCTGATTCCAACAGCCACAAGTGTGAAACGGAGGAGCTAAACATTTCTAATGTGAACGCCATATCTTTGCTGGTGTGAACGGCATCTTTGGGTAAGCTTGGGTGAGCTAAATGGTCACTTTGGAGAGCTAAATCAGCAGCTAAGAAGGCCCTTGCAATGACCGAAACATCACTTTGAAGACATTTAATTTTCAGCTGCTCATGCACCTCTTTTGCCGTCCCTACATGCACCTACACAAAGAAATTAATCAATTCATTAAAGCTAGCTTAGCTACTTAATTTCCAGCAGCTTAGAACACATTTAATTCATGTTTTGAGCTGGAATTAAATTAAATGGAAGCTCATTAAGACATATTAAAATTCGGCTGTAGCTTAGGATAAATTAATTAGCTAGATTCGGCTAGACAAATTAAATAGGCAGCAGCTCATTAATTTGTCTTTAAGCTAGACACATTAATAATACCTATATGCAATATCTAAGACATATTTATGCTTATTTAAATGCAGCAATTAACAAAAACAAAACAAATAATTAATTTGTCGGAATTTTATTTAATTTATTTAGCTAAATAATGAGCTAAGGCCGAATGGCCATATTTGAGCTCATCATGCACGCATGAGCCAGGGTCGAGCTAAGAAAAACTCGTGAGCTATTTGGTTGCTGTATTGGAGCTCGAAAAATGTCACGGAGCTAAAGTTGAGCTCGGGTCCTTAGGCGTGAGCTTGTAGGAGTATGCGACATGAGCTGGAAGTTGCATTTGAGCTAACTTTAGTGTCGTCCCAAGCTTGCTGTACTAAAGATCCAATTGCCTCCTTGAATTGCCTCACACGAGCTCTCGTAATCGATCCTCGAGGTAACACCATCGAGTCTCGGCTCGAACTCAGCTCATGATGGAGCGTGCCTGTATCAGAGTTATTTCAGCTAACTCATTTGAAGTTTGTTCTTCTTCTGTTCCTTCTTTTCAGGATTCTGAGAAGTCGAGCAATGAAAATCTTCAGCTTCAATACCTTCCCGACGAGCGATGTTTTCATTTGATTGAAAAAGGTAATGAAGGTAAGGAAGGTAAGATATTTGAAGAGTTTCAATCTCCATCGAATTTCTCTAAAGATCGTGATTATATGGATGATTTCGTCATTGTCCATACCTTGAATAATTGTGATATTTTAAACGATGATAAGACGACTTTATTCCATAATGATCATCGTGAAGCGAAGTATGAAGATGGAGAGACACATATCCAACAAGTACAAGACTCGAGTAAGTATGACGATGACTTTTCTTTTAATTCCCATTTGTTTGATTGCGGGTATTACGAGATTTGTTCATTGTCTAACATGAAATCTTTGAGTTTTTGTAAATTTGTTCTGAAACATGTTATGAGTTTTGATCATTCGATCTTGAACATACATTATTCATATTGGTTTAACATGTTTGATTCATCAAAACCATTGTCCCATCTTGACTTAAATAGTCAAACCCATGTTTTTAAATCAGGAATTCATTCTGATTTGCTTTGTGGGAAAGTCAAGTATCACCTGGTAAGTTTGAAAGACTACTATCTTCTTGATACAAGGTTTCTGAATAAGGTAATGAATATTGTCAACTTTGTTCTCAGTTTTTATTCATTCCTTAAGCAAGTTTTGTGGTTGTACATGCAATCTGTGTACATGGAGTTCCCATTTTGTTTGAAAAAGGTTGATTCGCGAGTAAAGCATCGACTACATTACATGCCCAAGGCGAGAAGGTTCGTCATGACCGAGCAAGGTAAATTTGATCTCCCAGTTTCAGCTTGTGAAGACAAGCAAGGTAAGAATGGTCTCTGTCTTTTTGCGCCTAAAGGTAAGTCACTTGAAAACTTTGAGATGTTATTGTTCTCTTTGGATAAATTTAAAAGTTATGTCACTGATTTCCCTTCTATAAAACACCTAGATCATGATTTGATTGAATGTCCTATTCAATTTCTGGATGATCTATCTATTTTGATGTTTGATAAAAAGATGCTCGTTTTTGATAATTGGGATGATGATAGGCTTTGCACCAATGAATCGACTTTTGTGAATCATTCAGATAATGAAATGTTTAATCGTTCCATTTTGTCTATTCCTGTTCTATTTCCTTCAATGATTGACAAAATGATTCTTGTGTTCGATATTTGTTACAATTCTTGTGCGAGTGATTTCATATATCGTATAAAGCAAGGTTTGATTGTTCAATTTCGAGAACCTTATGCATTTTCTCCATTACTTGCTTGTGACTCATATATCTATCATTTGAAGTGTTACTCGCATGTTGATTTTGACTTGTGGAATCCATTCGAATTGTATGCATGCATTAAAGCCTATTCACCTTTGTTGTAAGAATTTGATAATGCGTTGTTACTTTTATATGATAAAATGTTTAAGCCCGTGTGCGTGCGAACTAGTTGTTTTGTTTTGCTTATATTTGGCTTGCACGAATATTTGTTAACTTGTGGTTACCTTTTTCAGGTACTACGAATATCATCCGTCCCGTTTGATCGAGGAAATCCAAATCAAAGGAAATTTTGTTCAGAAAATCAACATATCGATTCGAGGACGAATCGTCTTGAAGAGGGGAGGGATGATACGGGCATGCCCGGGGCACCATCAAATTTCAAACTTATGGAGCTCGAGCCCGAAGTCCCAAGTTCTGTGAAGCTGATATGTACTTTGGTGCATTTCCAAATCGAGCCGGATTAGTCCATTTGGGCTTATTTGAGCTCGTTTGAGCTCGCTCTAGCTCATTGAGCTGATCATTTAAATTTCATACTTTAAATAAATTAAGTCTTTTATTTATCAAGTTTCCTACAACAAATTAATATGTCCAAATAATTTAATTAGTGTCATATTAAATATGTTAGATTTATTACATGTGATTAAAGTGTCCTATTTGAAACATGCATTCAATGAGTCCTTTATTGTGCCGAATTTATGATGTCTAAATATCCTTTATTGTGCCGAATTTAAGGTGTCTAGTTGCCCCTTTAATATGTTGATTTAATGAACTAATGAGTTGATTTAAATTTGCTGCAGAATCTATTATGGGCAGCATAATAAAGACATGTTGGAGACATGCTTTGGGACGGCTTTAATTGATGTTGGTGCATGAATGGCCGAAATTAAATGAAGCGTTGGATAAAGAGGAGCACGGATTTAAGGGCCTTTGACAAGCGTGACCTCCATTCAATGTGCTACTGGAGTTTTTCAACAAGGGAGCATCATTTAATGACTTATCTTTGGCCGAATTTAATACTTTGCTGGAGTATCTCGTGAACTACAAAAGGAGGCCGAACGCTTCATATTTCAAGATGATTGCTTCGTGAAAACAAAAGACAAAGCATTAAAGAAAGAGCATGGATGGCAATAAAGGTGCAGCATGCATGGAACATCATTTAATGAAGTGTTGGGCATGCTTTTGGTTGGAATTAATGCGTGAATGTTCAGCATTTTTCTTTGGGCCAAAATTAATGCATTATTGAAGCATGCGTGAGACCACATTTATGGAAGTGTTGGTTCCTTCATGCATTGGATGAATTTAATGTGCTTAAAGGGATGTTTGCTGACTTTTCATTTGCTTGGGCGGCAGCAACTTAAATGGAAAAGCATGCATAAAACGGCACTAAATGCCTTGTCTAGCATGCCTGGACAAAACTAATGAGCATGCTCGTGAATGGTGAATGGAAAGCAATTAATTTGCTGCTGGCCGAAACTAAAAGGGTGTTCAGCATGCGTGAACAACTTTCAAGAAGCCTCCATGAAGGATTTATGTGCTCTACATACATTCCCAAGGCTGTCTAAGTTTGGCCAAGCCAATATTCAGCCATCTAGAAGCACCCCTTTCACCTCCCATTCAGTCGAATCTGTCCATGGAACTTTAAAGGATTTTCTCCAGAATTTTCCAGCCCATTTATGGCCAAATTTTGCAAGTTTTTCAAGGGCCATATTCAGCCGAATTTGCCAAGACACCAAGAGACTTTATTTTAGATTTTTTTCTAGCTTGTTATAGTTTAATTTTAGCTTAGATATTAAGGTTTTCTATGATTATTCAGCTAGCATATGATAGCCTATAAATAGATGTTAATTTCATTTGTAAAGGTAAGACTCTTTTGATTATTAAACTTTGATATATTTTATGAACTTATGTTCTTGAGTGAGTTTTATCTCCTCTTCATTTTCGTACAAATTTCGATTCTGACTTATCAAGCTTGCTTGTGGTGTTAATTGTATTCTTCTATTTTATTATACCAACGGTTCTTATCTTTATAGATAACGGGTCTTGGTCCGCCATCGATTCCATCCTTTCCACCTTAAACGTTATAGAAACTGGGGTGACACATCTTTGTGTTGAATTGTTTCTTGTTTAAGTCCTATTCTCCATTTCCACCAAACTATCAAAATATCACCTAACCTTTATCCATCTTCTTTCATTATAAAACTGAACCTATCCTTCTCCATATCTGAATCATTCCCACACTTAAACACCTCCATTCCTAACTTAAACCATCTTCTAAATTAATTCACTTAAGCTTCCACAAACTCATCCATATTTTCCGATTATTTCCCGAAAGGCTTATCACCTCCTCGTAGACGATTGGGCAACTCGCATACAATTCGACTCTCCCCGAGACGGACTGTATCATCTGGTATCAGAGCTATTAAACGGGGATTTTTGACGATGTACGTGAAGCCAGAAGTTAGTTCGTGTTTGTAAAAAAAATTGAAAAAAAGTTGTATTTTATTTTATTTTATTTTTTTCTTATAATCAGTATATGTGTGTTTGAAGTGTTAAAAAAAGAAAAAAACGAAAATTCAAAAAAAAATCAAAGTAAAAAAAAAGAATTACGATATAAAAAAAAGGAAAGAAAGGTGTGAAATTTTTTTTTTGAAGTTTCAAATTTTGTTATCATTACTTCTTTCCCTGTTCCAAGACCCTCATTTCTACCCTCATCTTTTTACCCAATCATACCGAAATTTTTTTTTCTCAGCCTCCCCTAGTTGCCCTTTCCCTTTATTTTAGCCTACCCGATACCCAACTTTATCCTTTGTTACCAATTTTGAAGCTGACCCTCAGGCCGCGATGAGTCTATCGAAACGAAATACGAAATTGTGAGACGAGATTGAGCGATAAAAGGCACGAGTGCTACGTTAAAGAAAAAGCCTTATACGAGTGAAAACACGAGTGTGAGCGATTTTTCTTTGTGAGTGACTTGTGAGGATTTTTTATAGTAAGGTACTTTAATTTCTTTGTCTATTATTTCTCTTCCTTATAACCGTTTCTTTTTCAGCAACAAAATGTCACAAGAAGGGTTCTCAGCCGCCTACTTCCAATATTTGTTGAGCGAAATGGAAAGCGTATTCGACCGAAAGATGTCATCAAGTCAGAGAATGGAGTCAAGTTCTTCACCGCGATATACATCTAAAAACTATTCGCAAAGAGACTCTTATCAAGACTCATGTTCGTCGAGGTTGTCGAGACGAAGAGAAGCAAGATATGAGTTCGAATCTTTTCGAGGTGACGAATGAGAAGAAAGCCATAAATACTCGTCTACGAAAGATCATTCTCAAAGTAATTCCCATCATGACTCGTATTCAAGGCGAATCAAAGCAAATAACGAGTTTGAAGCCTTTTGCGGTGATGACCAAGAAAGCATGAGTTATACATCTTATGATTCAAAGAAGTCCTGTATGAAGAAATTTTCATGAGGAATTGATCAAGATATCTATAAAAACATCGCTTCGATCTTAGAATCAAATCCTTGTATTTTCGATTCTTTTGAATCAATCTCTTGTTGTAATCAAAATGAAAAAGAAAATGAAAAAGAAAATGAGAGAAAAGAAAACAAACATGAGAATGAAGAGAATGAAGAAAAAGAATTCGAAATCGTGAGAGAAAAAGAAAATAAAGAAAAAGAGTTTGAAAAAGAAAATGAAGAAAATAAAATTGAAAAAGAAATTGAGAAAAAAATTGAGATAGAAAAAGAAGTGAAAGAACAAGAAAAACGAGAAAAAGAGAGAGTTGTTTCAGCTAACTCATTTGAAGTTTGTTCTTCTTCTGTTCCTTCTTTTCAGGATTCTGAGAAGCCGAGCAATGAAAATCTTCAGTGAAACACCCCAAACCCAGCCCACGAGCCCTGACCGGATCGGGTATATTCCTTGAGTAAAACAGTTCAAAACTTATTTGTTTCTTTTGGAAAGTTTGGGTGGTTTTGAAGAAGATTTGATTTGTGTTGGGTTCAACGTTGAAAACAACATTATTTTTTGGAAGTCTAGGTTTTAATAAAACTTTATTTTCAAAACAATAAGTTAAAAATATTCCAGAATTCTTAGAGTTTACTATTTAAACTGAAAACCATTTGTGCTAGGTGTCAGAACATTTTAAGGTTTATTTTTAAGAAAAGTTACTTAAACTTTAATTTGATAAGAATCGTGTCATAATAAAATAATTAAAAGTGCATGCATAAACAGTTTCATACTAGTGGCCTTATTACATCAAAACAAAACCCAAAATAAATTCGAAATACTAAAAACAATAAAAAGTCCAAAATAAAATAAATCCTGTGCTGAGCATGGCCACCACTAAGCTCCTGCCGACCCGGTCCATCACTGAGTGTCACCTGAAAAGATATCCCACAACGAGGTGAGTCAAACAGACTTAGTGTGTGACAACCAACACTAAGTCCCAACGATTCAGGCATAGCAGATCATACATATACATATAGCAATTAAATATAATGATGCAATCCCGAACCCAAACCTATATAACCATCCGCTACACATCACCCGTACCAACCATCACACCGTGGGGACTACTAAGTCGACCCGCCATCCGCTACACATCATCGAAGGCAGTCGCTGCAGACGACTAGCTCATCGCCCTTATAATTTTGTGGCGTAGCCACCAGATAATAATTTTGTGACATAAGTCACCACATTCAGATATTGTGACATGAGTCACCACATTCGGATTATGTGACCGAAGTCACCACATTCAGATATTGTGGTATAAACCACCAGATCACTTCCCCTTTCCATATAACCCATATGCCCCATGTCATACAAATCATGCAATTATCATGGCTTAGGCCTTATTTCACATTCTTATCAATGTTCACATATGTGCCACAACAGATATTCATAATATCATAACTACAAGAGAGTAGTAAGTTAACGTATACTGAGTACTTTGTACCATTGCATGGTACCCTTTAGCCACATCTTACTTATTCTTACTAACACATTCAATAAAACATAACCATAAATCTATTAAGGCTTAGTGCGGGGTACACACCTGGTTTACTTAACGCTTCCACTGAAACTCCCGAAAATCCCGATCTAGCGTCCTAGATCCTTAGTTCCTACATTTGGTCAACCACTTAATGTTTAGCAAAAGCCTATTCGGCTATATGATCAAATCCCGAAGGATTATTGCACCCAAAGCTCCTACCTTGTTGCCGATTTGATTATTAATAAAATCCCGAAACGTTGTAGTATTTCTTCCTTAAAATTGGCTAACACTAGATCAATTGACTTGGTTAGTCTTCAGCTTTTGAATAAGTAAGAAATAGATCTAAGTTGCTAAATAGGGCCTTGGCCGAATGTGTATGTGCACTTACCTTGCGATTTTGAATCCCGAAATCCTTGTATACCACTGTCGACTGCCCCTAAATAACCATGGTCAGATTCGGCTAACATAATAATCAATATGGCCGAATATTACACCTCCTTACCTTATAATTTCAATTCCCACAAGTTGATCCTTGCTTCTTTAATGATGTCGAGATTCCTATGGCCACATGTTAGATCTAATCTAACATTAAAACACAATAGAATGGCCTATGGCCGAATATCACATAACTTACCTTGGATATTGAAATCCCGAAACCTCCTTGTAGTTGACAACACCCAAATCCCGAAACCTTTTCCATAGTTTCGGCCAAGGAACAATAATAGAGATTAGTTCTTAGATTTCGACAAGCCTAAAAGAAAGAGAATGGAAATCGAATTTGATCTTACCCTGAAGAAATCGACAGAGAGAGCTTGAAGGAGAAATCGATTCAAAGAGTGGCAACTTTCGGCTTTTGATGATCACTTGGAAAGATTCGGTTTTAATCAAGAAAAGAAAAGAAATTATAGGACTTAGGGAAAATCGGCAAGACTAGGGGATCCTATTTTCGGCTTTTTGGAGAATTGAAAAGAAAAAGAGAATAGGTTGCAGAGAGAATTCGGCAGAGGCACAGGAGGAAAGAAAGAATGAAGAATGGCCTCATTCTCCTTCCTTGGCCGAAATTACTACACTTAGAGTCCCCCAATCTGCCAACTCACACTCCCTTATCAGCTTCCTCATTTTTCTCCTCTTTTCTCTCTTTTACCCATTCAAAAATAATTCAAAATAAAATCATCATTTATCCCCTATCTTAGCCGAAATTTAAAAAGGATAAATCAAGTCTTTATCCTCACCTTTCAAAGCCCCATTGCCGTCCATCTCCTCCCCCTCTCCTTGACGCAACATTCAAAATAAAAGCCCCCCTTTTTTGCTTCCTTTGCAGCTCGCACTTAAGACCTCGCATCATGCTTGTGGCGTCCACTCATCGAGGCCTTAAGTGGCACCTTCAAGCCACTTTACCAAGCCCATTTTTGTGTTATAAATCCCCTACATTTTCTCTTAAGGCCACCCTGCTTAGCTTCCTCTTTTAGATTTAAAATCTAATAATTTTTAAGACATTTTCCTACATTCTAAGGTTCTCAAAAATTCATAAAACACATTTAACACACACATAGACATGCTTTCACATTTATTTAAGCACAAATGCATAAACCCAAAATCCAGGATATTACATTCAGCTTCAATATCTTCCCGACGAGCGATGTTTTCATTTGATTGAAAAAGGTAATGATGGTAAGGAAGGTAAGATATTTGAAGAGTTTCAATCTCCATCGAATTTCTCTAAAGATCGTGATTATATGGATGATTTCGTCATTGGCCATCCCTCGAATAATTGTGATATTTTAAACGATGATAAGATGACTTTATTCCATAATGATCATCGTGAAGCGAAGTATGAAGATGGAGAGACACATATCCAACAAGTACAAGACTCGAGTAAGTATGACAATGACTTTTCTTTTAATTCCCATTTGTTTGATTGTGGGTATTACGAGATTTGTTCATTGTCTAACATGAAATCTTTGAGTTTTTGTAAATTTGTTCTGAAACATGTTAAGAGTTTTGATCATTTGATCTTGAACATACATTATTCATATTGGTTTAACATGTTTGATTCATCAAAACCATTGTCCCATCTTGACTTAAATAGTCAAACCCATGTTTTTAAACCGGGAATTCATTCTGATTTGCTTTGTGGGAAAGTCAAGTATCACCTGGTAAGTTTGAAAGACTACTATCTTCTTGATACAAGGTTTCTGAATAAGGTAATGAATATTGTCAACTTTGTTCTCAATTTTTATTCATTCCTTAAGCAAGTTTTGTGGTTGTACATGCAATCTGTGTACATGGAGTTCCCATTTTGTTTGAAAAAGGTTGATTCGCGAGTAAAGCATCGACTACATTACATGCCCGAGGCGAGAAGGTTCGTCTTGACCGAGCAAGGTAAATTTGATCTCCCAGTTTCAGCTTGTGAAGACAAGCAAGGTAAGAACGGTCTCTGTCTTTTTGCGCCTAAAGGTAAGTCACTTGAAAACTTTGAGATGTTCTTGTTCTCTTTGGATAAATTTAAAAGTTATGTCACTGATTTCCCTTCTGTAAAACACCTAGATCATGATTCGATTGAATGTCTTATTCTGTTTCTGGATGATCTATCTATTTTGATGTTTGATAAAAAGATGCTCGTTTTTGATAATTGGGATGATGATAGGCTTTGCACCAATGAATCAACTTTTGTGAATCATTCAGATAATGAAATGTTTAATCATTCCATTTTGTCTATTCCTGTTCTATCTGCTTCAATGATTGACAAAATGATTCTTGTGTTCGATACTTGTTACAATTCCTGTGCGAGTGATTTCATATATCGTATAAAGCAAGGTTTGATTGTTTAGTTTCGAGAACCTTATGCATTTTCTCCATTACTTGCTTGTGACTCATATATCTATCATTTGAAGTGTTACTCGCATGTTGATTTTGACTTGTGGAATCCATTCAAATTGTATGCATGCATTAAAGCCTATTCACCTTTGTTGCAAGAATTTGATAAGGCGTTGTTACTTTTATATGATAAAATGTTTATGCCCGTGTGCGTGCGAATTAGTTGTTTTGTTTTGCTTATATTTGGCTTGCACGAATGTTTGTTAACTTGTGGTTACCTTTTTCAGGTACTACGAATATCATCCGTCCCGTTTGATCGAGGAAAACCGAATCAAAGGGAATTTTTTTCAGAAAATCAACAGATCGGTTTGAGGACGAATTGTCTTGAAGAGGGGAGGGATGATACGGGCACGCCCGAGGCACCATCAAATTTCAAACTTATGGAGCTCGAGCCCGAAGTCCCAAGTTCCGTGAAGCTGATATGCACTTTGGTACATTTCCAAATCGAGCCGGATTAGTCCATTTGGGCTTATTTGAGCTCGTTCGAGCTCGCTCCAGCTCATTGAGCTGATCCTTTAAATTTCATACTTTAAATAAATTAAGTCTTTTATTTATCAAGTTTCCTACAGCAAATTAATATGTCCAAATAATTTAATTAGTGTCATATTAAATATGTTAGATTTATTACATGTGATTAAAGTGTCCTATTTGAAACATGCATTCAATGAGTCCTTTATTGTGCCGAATTTATGATATCTAAATATCCTTTATTGTGCCGAATTTAAGGTGTCTAGTTGCCCCTTTAATATGCTGATTTAATGAACTAATGAGTTGATTTAAATTTGCTGCAGGTGCATCTATTATGGGCGGCATAATAAAGACATGTTGGAGACATGCTTTGGGACGGCTTTAATTGATGTTGGTGCATGAATGGCCGAAATTAAATGAAGCATTGGATAAAGAGGAGCACGGATTCAAGGGCCTTTGACATGCGTGACCTCCATTCAATGTGCTGCTGGAGTTTTTCAACAAGAGAGCATCACTTAATGACTTGTCTTTGGCCGGATTTAATGCTTTGCTGGAGTATCTCGTGAACTACAAAAGGAGGCCGAATGTGATGCGATCCTGGTCGCATGATGGTTCGACTCTTTCCGACGCCATCGAGAGTGGCCTAAGCTCGAGGGGCCAAAGTGCAAAATGAAGCTGATTCCAGCTCATTTTCAGCTCAATTAAACTCCTTTTCTATGTGGTTCAGTTCACATGAGTTCATCTCAGCTCATTGATATTGGTTTAAGTTCACATTCAGTTCATTTAGTTTGTGTTTAGCTTGATTTAATTCATGCATTTTTAATTTGCTGAATATAAACTTTTAAATTAAATATTAGCTTTAAATAAAGGTGTTTAGTTTAATTAAATAAGTTGTGTTTAATAAGAGGCTTATTAATTAATCTAGTTACTAGGATGTTTTAATGAAGTATGAGTTTAAGTTAATTTAATTTCGCTTCCATAAATTAACTAGTTGTCGCATTAATTGAAGTCTTTATTTCTAGTTCATTTAATAATGTTTTTCTTAATTAAACTAGTTGCTGGAATAAATGATGCTTAAGTGTTAGTTCATTTATTTAAGTTAGTTGTTACTTTGTTTTAGGTTTAATCAATGAATAAATGTGTTTAATATGTCGGTTACATGTGTTAATTGCAGGTGATTTTTTAGCTTACAACCATTAAATTTAAAGGCTGTTACACCTTCAATAAGGTGGCTTTTCAAGTGATTTCAGTTACAAAAAGAGGGGGCTATTATAAAAAGAGGCTTTAAACATCAATAAAAAGAGTTTAAAGGAGCATTACACTTCCTTTAAATTTCAGTAGCCACCCTTCCACTACTCCAAACGTTTTTGCTACTTTAATGGTCAATTCATACTTTAAAAACTTCATTAAGTTTTTGGAGTCTATTCAGCTAGCTAAAGGAGAAACCAAGAGACATTTTCAAAGCATTCAAGGGCATTGAATCAGCTGATTAAAGCATCTTAAAGAGAGGAGTTAATTAATCCAAGAATTTCAAAGGTTGAGACTCTTTATTTAGTTGGTGACTTTTCGGTTGATCGTGGAGAATTCAAAGGATTTTGACAAGCAATTTAATTGAAAAGTTAAACACATTGAAGATGGGAGTTACATGGCTAGAATTCCAAAAGTTGAGACTCTTCATTTGAAATCATTATTAGCCTCATTAAAAGTGACCATTCAACTAGTTTCATTTGATACTATATATACATGTAATCACATATTGTAGGGAGAACTTTTGATCCTTGAATATATTTTATGAACTTTGTTCTTCGAGTGAGATTTTCTCCTCTCTATCTTTCGTACGAGTATCGATTCTGACTTATCAAGCGTTACTTGTGGCGTCAGTCGTTTCTCATCTATCAATTTATACCATAGGTTCTTATCTTTATAGATAACGGGTCTTGGTCCATCATCGACTACCATTTTTTTCACCTTAAACAAATATAGGACCCGGGGTGACACTTTATTAGTGTTGAATCGATTCTTTGTTTAAGTTCTTTTATCCATTCCCATCAACTATCACCTATCATTTATCTAAACCATCACTTATCTATCTATCCAATTCCATTACCATTAGCCTATCATTGTTTGCTCAACCTTAAACCGAATCCCATCTTCTTTCCCTTCATCTTAAACTAAACCTATCCTTTTAATTATCCAAATCAACTCTTTCATTTAAACACCTCCATTCCTAACTTAAACCCACCTAAACAAATTCACCTAAAGCTTTCGCAAACTCAACCATATTTTTTCGATTATTTTCCGAAGACTTGATTCCTCCTCGTAGACGATTGGGCAATTCACATACGACTCGACTCACCCCAAGGCGGATCGTATCAGAATGCTTCATCTTTCAAGATGATTGCTTCGTGAAAACAAAAGACAAAGCATTAAAGAAAGAGCATGGACTGCAATAAAGGTGCATCATGCATGGAACATCATTTAATAAAGTGTTGGGCATGCTTTTGGTTGGAATTAATGCGTGAATGTGCAGTATTTTTCTTTGGGCCGAAATTAATGCATTATTGAAGCATGCGTGAGACCACATTTATGGAAGTGTTGGTTCCTTCATGCATTGGACGAATTTAATGTGCTTAAAGGGATGTTTGCTGACTTTTCATTTGCTTGGGCGGCAGCAACTTAAATGGAAAAGCATGCATAAAACGGCACTAAATGCCTTGTCTAGCATGCACGGACAAAACTAATGAGTAGCTATTTAATAGGCTGATGGAAGGCTGCTCGTGAATGGTGCATGGACAGTAATTAATTTGCTGCTGGCCGAAACTAAAAGGGTGTTCAGCATGCATGAACAACTTTCAAGAAGCCTCCATGAAGGATTTAAGTGCGCTACATACATTCCCAAGGCTGTCTAAGTTCGGCCAAGCCAATATTTAGCCATCTAGAAGCACCCTTTCACCTCCCATTCAAATTAATCATCCATGGAACTTTAAAGGATTTTCTCAAGAATTTTCCAGCCCATTTATGGCCGAATTTTGCAAGTTTTTCAAGGGCCATATTCAGCTGAATTTGCCAAGACACCAAGAGGCTTAATTCTAGATTTTTTTCTAGCTTGTTATAGTTTAATTTTAGCTTAGATATTAAGGTTTTCTATGACTATTCAGCTAGCCTATGATAGCCTATAAATAGATGTTAATTTCATTTGTAAAGGTAAGAGTTTTTGATTATTAAACTTTGATATATTTTATGAACTTATGTTCTTGAGTGAGTTTTATATCCTCTTCGTTTTCGAACAAATTTTGATTCTGACTTATCAAGCTTGCTTATGGCGTCAATCGTATTCTTCCATTTTATTATACCAACGGTTCTTATCTTTATAGATAACGGGTCTTGGTCCGCCATCGATTCCATCCTTTCCACCTTAAACGTTATAGAAACTGGGGTGACACATCTTTGTGTTGAATCGTTTCTTGTTTAAGTCCTATTCTCCATTTCCACCAAACTATCAAAATATCACCTAACCTTTATCCATCTTCTTTCATTATAAAATCAAACCTATACTTCTCCATATCCGAATCATTCCCACACTTAAACACCTCCATTCCTAACTTAAACCATCTTCTAAATAAATTCACTTAAGCTTCCGCAAACTCATCCATATTTTTCGATTATTTCCCGAAAGGCTTATCACCTCCTCGTAGACGATTGGGCAACTCGCATACAATTTGACTCTCCCCGAGGCGGACTGTATCATCTGGTATCAGAGCTATTAAACGGGGATTTTTGATGACGTACGTGAAGCTGGAAGTTAGTTCGTGTTTATAAAAAAATCGAAAAAAAGTTGTATTTTATTTTATTTTATTTTTTCTTATAATCAGTATATGTGTGTTTGAAGTGTTAAAAAAAAGAAAAAAATGAAAATTCAAAAAAAAAATTGAAGTAAAAAAAAAGAATTACGATATAAAAAAGGAAAGAAAGGTGTGAATTTTTTTTTTTCAAGTTTCAAATTTTGTTATCATTACTTCTTTCCCGGTTCCAAGACCCTCATTTCTACCCTCATCTTTTTACCCAATCATACCGAAATTTTTTTTCTCAGCCTCCCCTAGTTGCCCTTTCCCTTTATTTTAGCCTACCCGATACCCAACTTTATCCTTTGTTACCAATTTTGAAGCTGACCCTCAAGCTGCGATGAGTCTATCGAAACGAAATACAAAATTGTGCCGAATGCTTCATCTTTCAAGATGATTGCTTCGTGAAAACAAAAGACAAAGCATTAAAGAAAGAGCATGGATGGCAATAAAGGTGCAGCATGCATGGAACATCATTTAATGAAGCATTGGGCATGCTTTTGGTTGGAATTAATGCGTGAATGTGCAGCATTTTTCTTTGGGCCGAAATTAATGCATTATTGAAGCATACGTGAGACCACATTTATGGAAGTGTTGGTTCCTTCATGCATTGGACGAATTTAATGTGCTTAAAGGGATGTTTGTCGACTTTTCATTTGCTTTGGGCAAGCAAAGAACTTAAATGGAAAAAGATGCATAAAACGGCACTAAATGCCTTGTCTAGCATGCATGGACATAACTAATGAGCAACTATTTAATAGGTCGATGGAAGGTCGCTCGTGAATGGTGCATGGACAAGCAATTAATTTGTCACGTCGAAACTAAAAGGGTTATCAGCATGCGTGAACAACTTTCAAGAAGCCTCCATGAAGGATTTAGGTGCGCTACATACATTCCCAAGGCTGTCTAAGTTTGACCAAGCCAATATTCAGCCATCTAGAAGCACCCCTTTCACCTCCCATTCAGTCGAATCTGTCCATGGAACTTTAAAGGATTTTCTCCAGAATTTTCCAGCCCATTTATGGCCGAATTTTCCAAGTTTTTCAAGGGCCATATTCAGCTGAATTTGCCAAGACACCAAGAGGCTTAATTCTAGATTTTTTTCTAGCTTGTTATAGTTTAATTTTAGCTTAGATATTAAGGTTTTCTATGACTATTCAGGTAGCCTATGATAGCATATAAATAGATGTTAATTTCATTTGTAAAGGTAAGCCTCTTTTGATTATTAAACTTTGATATATTTTATGAACTTATGTTCTTGAGTGAGTTTTATCTCCTCTTCGTTTTCGTACAAATTTTGATTCTGACTTATCAAGCTTGCTTGTGGCGTCAATCGTATTCTTCCATTTTATTATACCAACGGTTCTTATCTTTATAGATAACGGGTCTTGGTCCGCCATCGATTCCATCCTTTCCACCTTAAACGTTATAGAAACTGGGGTGACACATCTTTGTGTTGAATCGTTTCTTGTTTAAGTCCTATTCTCCATTTCCACCAAACTATCAAAATATCACCTAACCTTTATCCATCTTCTTTCATCATAAAATCGAACCTATCCTTCTCCATATCCGAATCATTCCCACACTTAAACACCTCCATTCCTAACTTAAACCATCTTCTAAACAAATTCACTTAAGCTTCCGCAAACTCATCCATATTTTTTGATTATTTCCTGAAAGGCTTATCACCTCCTCGTAGACGATTGGGCAACTCGCATACAATTCGACTCTCCCCGAGGTGGACTGTATCAATATGGTTCCTTTTCCAACAGCTCAATGAATGTGCCGCCCATGCCTTGTTCATGCATTAATTCGGCTGTAGCAAGGGGTTCAATAACTCAGCATGCTTGCTTCTTTAATTGCCGAAAATAGCTGCACATTTAAACCACAATTAATCAGCTTGGAACACAATAAATTCGGCAGCCACAAATACTTTTAAATTTAACAGCCACAAGCACATTAATTCGGCTGGAAACTTAAAATTTTGCTGCACATTTAACTCTTACATTAAAACTAATTAAAACATGTAATAAAATGGACAAATTAAATTAGTCTAAGAAAATTAAATTAGGCACCAAATAACATATTTAGACACATTTAATTTGCTGTAGGAATTTTAATAAATTAAATACTTAATTTATTTAATGCATTAAAATTAAAGAGTCAGCTCAATGAGCTGGAGCGAGCTCGAATTGAGCTCAAATGGACTAATCCGGTTCAAGTTGAAAATGCAACATAGTGCATATCAGCTTCACAGCATTTGGAACATTCGATCTGAGCTCCTTCAATTTGAAATTCGTCGGTGCCCCGGGCGTGCCCGTATCATCTAGTGTCGTCCCAAGCTTGCTGAACTAAAGCTCCAATTGCCTCCTTAAATTGCTTCACAGGAGCTCTCGTAATCGACCCTCGAGGTAGCACGATCGGGTCTCGAGTTGCACTTGGCTCATGATAGGGCGTGCCCGTATCATCCTCCCCCTCTTGAGAATGACTTGTCCTCAAGTCAGTACCTGCATCAAACGGAGTTAAGTCAGCCACATTGAAACTAGCACTGATGTTGTACTCACCTGGCAAATCGAGCTTATATGAATTCTCATTGATTCACTCGACGATCTGGAAAGGACCATCTCCTCGTGGTGACAACTTGGATCTACGACGAGCCAAAAATCTCTCTTTTCTCATGTGCACCCAGACCTAGTCTCCGGGTTCAAACACAATTTGCTTTCGTCCTTTGTTAGCTAATTGGACATACTGTTCGGTCCTTGCTTCAATGTTCTCGCGTACCTTCTGGTGTAGTTCCTTGACATACTACGCCTTCTTCCTAGCATCAGAATAAACAAACTTATCGTTAGGTAAAGGTAATAAGTCAAGAGGAGTGATAGGATTAAACCCGTAACCAATCTCAAAAGGAGAAAACTTAGTCGCTGAGTGGACGGATTGATTATAGGCAAACTCGATGTGAGGCAAATAGTCTTCCCACGTCTTGAGATTCTTTCGCACCAACGCTCGCAACAAAGTCGTTAAAACTCAGTTCACCACCTCGGTTTGTCCATCTGTCTGAGGATGACAAGTGGTCGAAAACATCAGTTTCGTCCCGAGCTTTCCCCATAGAGTCCGCCAAAAATGACTTAGGAACTTTACGTCCCGATCAGACACAATCGTTCTTGGAACTCCACGCAATCTAACAATTTCCCTAAAAAATAAATTGGCAATATGCACGGCATCGTCAGTCTTAGTATAAGAAATAAAATGAGACATTTTAGAGAAATGGTCAACTACAACAAAGATTGAATCTTTCCCTGTTTTAGATCTCAGTAATCCAAGGATAAAATCCATGGATACGTCGGCCCAAGTGATACAGTCCGCCTCGAGAAGAGTCGAATTGTATGTGAGTTGCCCAATCGTCTACGAGGAGTAAATCAAGCCTTCGGGTAATAGTATGAAAATATGAAAGAGTTGCGGAAGCTTTTAAGTGAATTTGTTTTAGAAATGGGTTAAGTTAGGAATGGAGGTGTTTAAGTAAGGAAAATGATTTGGGTAATGTTAAAAATAGGTTCAGTTTAGGAGATAGAAAGAAGTATGGATGATTGTGGCTTTCGGTTTAAAGATTAAACAAAGGAAAAGTAATTTAGGATAGTTGATGGAAATGGATAGTAGATCTTAAACAAGAAATGATTCGACACAAATATGTGTCACCCCGGTCTCTATAACGTTTAAGGTGGATAAATGGATTCAAAGATGGACCAAAGACCCGTTACTTAACAAAGTAGGAACCAATGGTATATAGGAATGATAGAACAAGTCTAGATGCCACAAGCAACTTGATAAGTCTAGGAAACTTGCACGAAAGATAGAGAGGAGAAAATCTCACTCGATGAACATAGTTCATAAAATATAATTAAGGTTTAAAAGTTTTTTTACAAATGGAAATTTTCAAATATTTATAGTCCTAAGGAGCTAACCGAATAGACATAAACTTAGCTTAATTTCTAAGTAAAATTCGGCCTTTAATGATCCAAGATTAATCTAGAATATTTCCCCTTGAAAATGCTGTCCACGTTCAAAAACCCCAAAAATTCCCTTCTAGAACTCCTTAAGTGCAGCCGAATCTAATAGGAAGAAAAGGGGGTTGAAATGCACTTAAATTCGGCCTTGGGACGTGCATGATTAGCCTTGGAAATTCAAATGGGCATGCTTTGTTCTAGGCCGCATTGGGACGTGAAAGGCCCTCCCAAAATCCCATACCAGCTTTTAAAACACTTCCCATGCATGGAGCAACAAACCAGCATCTAACTAAATTCAGCTCTCTCTTTAATGCCTTGTCTTTTGTTTTCACGAAGCAATCATCCAACTTTAATTCTTTGTCATTCATGAAGAGCACCTTGAAAGCTGAAGCAATCAGCCTTCTTTATTGCCGTCCCAAAACCATGCATGTTCAGCTCATTTAATGCTGTCCAAACCATCACCAATATCACATTGAAGGATGTGTTGCATGCTGCTGGTTGTGTCCATCTTTAATGCGCGTTTGGGGGAAAGAAAAAGGCACGTTGGGAAGCATAACCATCAGCTAATGAATGGTGTGTTCAGCTCCTTCCTAGACGAATTCATGCTTGCATTTATAATTGGCCAAATGGCCTTTTTAGGCACACCAAACAGTAGCCACTTTTGATGTTCACGAGATGCACCATGCATGCTAAACAACTCATTAAATGGACGCCCCATGCTTCTCCAACAATGCATTAATTGATGTTCCAAGCTTGCTGCTCATTAAAGGTGTCGTCCAAGCAACCTACACTTCATTAATTCAGCCACCATGCTCTTTAATTGTTACTGCAATTCACGAAATAAAACAAACACTTTAGAGGTTACAATAAATTCGGCTGGGCAAAATAAATGGCAGCCAATTAAGAAAAAGTTAAAGGCATATTAATTTCAGCTTAGCCCACTTAATAATCAGCCATTAAATTCGTCTAAAAGAACAAGGCACATTAAAAACATGTCCTAAAGCTAGACAAAATTAATTCATGTCTAATTAGGGACATATTAATAACACACATTAATATAAAACATACTTAATACTTTAATAATTAAAATGACCAGATTTATTTATTTAATTAACTTGAGCTAATTTTAACTAACTAAACTTCTTCAATTTATTTAAAATAAATGCAATCAGCTTATTAAGCTAGAACGAGCTCCATGAATTTGAAATTCGTTGGTGCCCCGGGCGTGCCCGTATCACCAAGGAATGTCCAGAATAGGAAGGGGCGTGTATAAACCATGAGGTTGAACTCGCGATTTAGCCCGTTTGCAGGCTATGCAACCTTCATAGATCCGTTCAACATCCTTTCGCATCCCCGGCCAAAAGAAATGTTCTTGAAGGGTTGACATTGTTTTGTCTCTTCCGAAGTGACCTATAAGGCCACCACTATGTGCCTCCAACACTAGCAACTCACGAATAGAGCCTTGCGGTATACATAGCTTGTTCTCTTTGAAGAGAAACCCTTCGTACCTGTAAAATTTCTCAAATGCACTATTTTCGCAAGCAGTGTATATATTCCCAAAATCATCATCATTAACATACAAGTCCTTCATATGATGGAAACCAAGCAGTTTAGAGTCAAGTATAGTCAATAAAGTATACCTTCGTGACAATGCATCAACCACTAAATTTTCTTTACCTTTCTTGTATTTAATTACGTATGAAAATGACTCTAAATACTCGATCCACTTCGCATGTCTTTTGTTAAGCTTATGCTGGCCTTTGATGTATTTGAGTGCTTCATGATCTGAGTGAATAACGAACTCCTTCGGTCTTAAGTAATGTTGCCACGTTTCGAGCGATCTAATCAAGGTGTACATCTCCTTATTGTACACAGGATAGTTAAGGGCAGCTCTGCTCAATTTCTCGCTAAAATACGCCACCAGTCTTCCATCTTGAGTCAAAACGGCTCCGATCCCTACACCTGAAGCATCGCACTCAATTTCGAAAGTTTTAGTAAAGTCAGGAAGGGATAACAAAGGAGCTTTAACAAGACATTCTTTAATCAAATTAAAAGACCATTCTTGTTCATCAGACCAATGGAAGGCTGAATTCGTCTTGATCACGCTCATTAAAGGGGCGGCTATTGTGCTGAAATTGGGCACAAATCGACGGTAGAAGCTAGCCAATCCATGAAAACTCCAGACTTGGTTGATCGTCGTAGGACGTGGCCATTCTTGGATGGCTCGTACCTTCTCTTGATCTACCTCCAGGCCTTTAGCACTCACAACATATCCTAGAAAAACAACCTTATCAGTACAAAATGAACACTTTTTAAGGTTAGCGCACAATACCTCTTTTCGTAAAGTTTCCAAGATCGCGCGCAAGTGTTATACATGCTCCTCCAAGGATTTGCTGTACACTAAAATATCATCGAAGTAGACTACACATGATTTACCAATGAACACACGCAATACATGATTCATAAGACGCATGAAAGTACTCGGGGCATTTGTAAGCCCGAATGGCATTACCAACCATTCATACAAACCTAAATTTGTTTTGAAAGACGTTTTCCATTCATCGCCTTCACGCATCCTGATCTGATGGTAGCCACTCTTAAGATCGATTTTTGTAAAGATTCACGCTCCACTTAACTCGTCAAGCATATCGTCGAGACATGGTATCGGATGTCGATACTTGACAGTAATCTTGTTGATGGCACGACAATTGACACACATACGCCACGATCCATCTTTCTTAGGCACAAGTAACATTGGTACCGCGCAGGGACTTAGACTCTCTCGGATGTATCCCTTTTCTAGCAATTCAGTTATTTGCTTTTGAAGTTCCTTCATTTCTTCGGGATTGCTCCGGTATGCGGGGCGATTGGGTAGAGCGGCTCCGGACACCAAGTTAATTTGGTGTTCTATGCCTCGGATGGGTGGCAAACCACTTGGTATCTCCTCCGAAAAGATATCTTCAAATTCCTATATCAAAGACAACACAGAAGCGGGCAGATTTTTGGGTAACTCGTTAGTATTCAGAAATGCTTCTTTGTATAGAAGTACATACATCGGTTGTCTTAAGAACATTGCTCTCATAATATCACTAGCCCTCGCAAAAACGCTCATTTTACCACTCTTTTTCATCTCCATCTCTTTCTTTCTTTTTTTTTCTTTCACTTTCTTTTGCACTCTTATTCTTCTCTCGCTCACTTTTCTTTGCTTTTTCTTTTGTACTCTTTTCTTTTTCCTTCGCTTGATCAATGGAAATCTTGAGTTTTTGCTGGTCATCAAATACTTACTTAGGAGTTAGGGGCGCAAGGGTTACATTTCTTCCAAGATGTTTGAAAGAATAACGATTGGTGTAGCCGTCGTGCATCACCCTTCGGTCGTACTGCCATGGCCGTCCTAGGAGTAGATGGCCCGCGTGCATCGGCACCACGTCACATAACACTTCATTGGAGTACTTCCCGATGCTAAAAGACACTAGGACTTGCTTTGTAACTTTCAACTCTCCGCCATCATTAAGCCACTGAAGCTTGTACGGAGTCGGGTGCTTTGTGGTTGTCAAGCCTAGCTTTTCCACCATGAGGGTGCTTGCTACATTCGTACAACTCCCTCCATCGATGATAAGGCTACATACTTTTCCTTGAACTTGGCACCTCAAATGTTCTCTCGTTGCTCCTCATTTCCCACGCTTTGGAGACTCAAACTTCGTTTTACGACGAGCAACTCTCCTTCAACAGGTTGCTCTAAGTCCTCATTCTCGGAATTGGGTTCGGATTCAAGTTCTTCTTCATCTTCTGTTTCAATCTTGTCGTCCGCTTGCATCACCATAGTTCGTCTATTCGAGCATTGACTTGCGATATGTCCTCAGCCAAGGCACTTGAAGCATTTTATATCCCTCAAACGAGCAGTAGAACTTTCAGGAGCTTTGCCTTTGCTTGTCTCGGCCAAAGGCTTGTTTATTTTTGGGGCAAATGTGGACTCCTTCGACTTGTTTGGGACAAACCCCTTGCTGGTGTTTTGGCCCCACTTAGATGATTTGACATTAGAGTAGCCCCAGGTTGCTCCTTTATGCTTCAATTGTTTCTCCACCTTGATGGCCATATGGACCATGTCCTCCATCTCAACATAATGTTGTAACTCAATAATGTTTGCGATCTCCCGGTTGAGTCTGGCTAGAAAATGAGCCATTGTGGCTTCTCGTTCTTCTTATATATCAGCTCGAATCATCGCCACCTCCATCTCCTTATAGTAATTTCGACCCTCTTCGCCCCTTGTGTGAGATTTTGGAGTTTTTGATGTAACTCTCAGTGGTAGTAAGAAGGAATGAATCATCGTCTCATGGTCGCCTTCATCTCGGTCCACGTGGTAATTGGACGCTCTTCGTTACACCTTCGACTTATGGTCAACTAATCTCACCATATCATAGCATAGTCTGAGAATTTGATTGCGGCGAGTTTGACTTTCTTGTTCTCGGAATAGTTATGACAATCGAACACAAGTTCGATTTTCTTCTCCCATTCCAAGTAGGCTTCAGGATCTGACTTACCTTGAAAAGGGGGAATAGTAAGCTTGATGTTCTTTAGATAGTCATCTTCCCGCCTTTGATCTCTTTGGCCGCGGTTTTGGGGTTCTCTCCTTCCAACACTCAGGTTGGACTCATGATCACTTTCGCCTTCTCTAAAATCGTTGATGTCATCATCGGGAACCCTTTATTATTCACGCCATTGGTTGGGACGTCCGCGCCGTTGTCTAGCAACTTCAGGAGTCACTTCTCGTGGTCTTTGTGCTTCTACTTAATAGAGTCGATCTTTAAGAGGGTTAAGTCTCTGATCAAGTAGTCTTTCCATCTCTCGCAAGAGAGCTTGCATTTGTAAATCAGGGACGTTTCTGACTGGCTGTCTTCCTAGTTGTTCTTTCACATTTTGTCTGGCATTTTGAGACATCTTAACAGAAATAAGTCCTCACAAACAAAGTCCTCACAGTTCACTCAGAAAGAAAGAAGCTTAATGACAATCACACTCATGTTTAACACTCTTAGTTTGGCTTTTACCTCCCCTCGAATGTCTCACACTCTCGTACCTTTTACCTGATACAGTCCCAGCTTTGAGATGAATTCGAGATGTATACGAGTTAGCCCGATCAAAATCAAGAAATACAATATTCGAAGTAGAACAGAACGAGTAAATAAATTTAGACTAAATATAAAATGAAATGAAATAGAAATGAAGTTCGAAAGAAATAAAGTAAGACAAGTTCGGGTTAGGCTCGGGTTTAGAAGAATAAGTAGGGAAGTGATTCGGTTGATGGATGAATTGGGATGGTTCGGTTTGTTTGAGAAACGAAGTTAAGTCCGAAGTGTTTAGTCAAATTAGTCGAAAGGGGATAATCGTTCAGTTGAGATAAGAGATGGGTTTCGATTTTAGAAGAAGTGTTTGATAAGGTTACGAAAGTTTATCGAAAAGTGTTCGAGTTTTGGGATTAGATTTGAAATGGTATGATATAAGGCTTAAAGAAGCAAGTAAGAACCAATACCGATATGGTATCGACCCACGTTACTTATACGGTTCTTAAGGATTAGTTTTTAGATGGAAATTTGGACCTCGACCCACTATCAAAAAAGGATAGGAACCTCGGTATATGGAAGGTTGACAAAGGAATCGGTTGACGCCACTAGCTCACTAGATAAGCCAACAAAATCCTTGAACGAAATTGGAGAAAAGTGTCTCACAAATTTGACAGCATAACATTAAGAAATTTGCCAAAAGTTTTTTTACAAATGAAAATTTTCAACTATTTATAGTCCTAAAGAGCTAACCGAATAGACATGCTTAATGTCTAAGTAAATTTTCAGCCTTGAATCAACTAGATTAATCTAGAATTATGCCCTTTAAGTTGATGTCCACGTTCAGCCAAAGAACCCCAAAAATCCCCTTCTAGAACTCCCTAGGTGCAGCCGAAATTAATGGAAAATAAAGGGGGCTGAAATACACTTAAACATTCAGCCTTGAGACTTGAAGGAGGTGTCTTGGTAACCCGAACGACCATGCAACAATCTAAGAACCTTGGGGATGTAAATAGCCAACACAAACATTCATGCCAGCCTTTTAATGCTACCAACGTATGAAGGGAACAAGCCCCAACAGCATATTAAATTTGGTTCTTTAATGCTGCTCTTTTTACTTTCACGAAGCAAACAACTCATTTATACCATTGTTAGTTACGAAGAGAAGCATCGAAAAGTTGAACAACCAGCTAATAATGGTGCCGTCCAAAGCATGTTATTGATCCAAGAATGGCGCTTGGAAGACTTCAAAGGTCACGTTGGAATTGTGAAGAGCTTTAATGTGGTTGTTGCAATGGCCGAAACACCATGCCTTGGGAAGAAAATCAACAGCTAATGGCCTTTAATTGCCGTCCCAAACATGCTCCAACACTTCATTAATTGTGTCTCATGAAGGCTACCGCCCAAGCCATTAATGCCGTCCATAAAAAGCACCTACACTTAATAAATTCGGCACATTAGCTTAGAACACATTTAAATGATGTCTTGAGCTGGAACAAATTAATTAAAAGGTGGTTAAGACAAGTATTAATTTCGGCTGGAGCAATTAAATGTGCAGCACCTTTAAATTCATCCTAAGCTGAACATATTAAATAATTACCCATTAACTATGTAATAATTAAAGCATAATCTAACTTTATTTAAATGCAACAAAATTATTTAAAACACATAATTAATATGTCTGAATTTTATTTAATATCTTTCAGCTAAATAATTAGCTAAGGCCGAATGGCCATAAAGAGCTCATCATGCACGCATGAGCTAAATTCGAGCTAAGGGAAGCTCGATGGATTGTGGCTGTGCTTGTAGAAGGATGCGGCATGAACTTGATGTTGAGACTGATCTAGCTTTGAATTCGTTCCAGACTTGCTAAATTAAAGTCACCATAGCTTCCTTAGATTGCTTTGCACAAGCCCTCGTGATCGGTCCTTGAGGTAGCACCATCGGATCTCGGCTCGGGCTGGTCTCATGATAGGGTGTGCCCGTATCATTACCTCTCTACTTTTCTCGTGATTTTGTTTTTGGACTCGCCAAGGCCTATTAGGGCTTAGGGGTCGGTCTAAAAAAGGTTTCAAGGGTTGTAACAAAATAGGTGATAGGGTAGGCTAAAAGAAGAAGTTTAGGTGAAATTGGGATGGTTGTGGGACAAGGGTAAGTAGAGTTGGGTCGAGAAAGATCGTAATTCAAAGAAGAAGAAGAAATCTCAGAATTAAATCGAACTTGGAAATTTTTTTTAATCACGAATTTTTTTATACGAATTTTTTTTTAATTCAAATTTTTTTTAAAACTTTTTTCTGATCTTCGTTAAGTAGCTTCAGACTTCTCAGTTTAACTAGCTCTGATACTAGATAATACAGTCCCGGCTTCAAGATGAAATCGAGATGTATTCGTAATTGCCCAATCGAAATCGAGAAGTAAGAAAGATGGAATAGGAAAGAATAAACATAGTTGAAATTAGACTAAGTATAGAATAAAGTAAGAAGGTATAAAGTTTGAATTAATCTAAGTAGGAGAAGTTCGGGTTTAGCTCAAGTTTGGAAAGGGTACTTGGAAAGTGATTTCGGGTTATGGGAGATTCGGGTAAATGCGATTTGGTTCGGGAAGTTGGGAGTCGAATGTTAGGTACGAAATGGTATAGAGAAATGGTTCGAAAAAGGATTGATCGATTAAGCTAGGTAGGAAATGGTTTCGATTTTAGAAGATGAACGAATTTAAAGGTCAATGAAAGTTGGTACGAAAAGGGATTTTAAGAATCAAACACGAACCAATACCAATTTCGTATCGACCCAAAATGTTTATACGACTCTTAAGGTTCGGAGTAGAAGGAATTTGGACCTCGACCCACTATCGGGATTGATAGGAACCTCGGTATAAGATGGGTAGGTAACAAAGGAATCGGTTGACGCCACTAGCTCTCTAGATAAGCCAACGAGTCCTAAACGAAGTTGGAGAAAAGTGTCTCACAAATTCGACAGAATAACATTAAAAATTTGCCCAAAGTTTTTTTTACAACTGAAAATAACAAGCTATTTATAAGCTATAGGAGTTAGCCGAATAGGCATGCTTAAAAGCTAAGGAATGTTCAGCCATAATTGGCTTAGATTAATCTAGAAAAGGTCTCATCATCTTGCTGTCCATGTTCAGCCTTTGGAACACAAACAATCACCTTCTAGAAAGCTATGTGCAGCCGAATTTAATGGAAAGAAAAAGGGGGGCTGAAATGTACTTAAAATTCGGCCTTGGGACTTGAATGATGAGCCTTGGAAATTTGAACAGCCATGCATTGTTCTAGGCTGCTTTAGGACATGAATAGCCTTCCCAAACTCCCATACCAGCCTTTAATTACTCCTCACACATGGAGAAGCAAACCAGCAGCAAATTAAATTCGGCTCCTTTAATGCTTTGTCTTTTACATTCACGAAGCAATCAGCCCTCTTTAAGTCTTTGTTATTCATGAAGAGAACCTTGAAAAGCTAAAGCATTCAGCCTATTTATTGCCGTCCAAAGTATGCTGGTGATGGTGCTTGGTAAAACTCAAAAGCCTCCTTGTTAAGTGAAGAACATTTACCATGCCTAGGAGAAAGGAATCAACACATTTACCACGTCTAGGAAAAGAAACCAGCAGCTAGATGCCTTAATTGCTGTCCCACGCATGCACCAACACTTCAATAAATGATGTCTTAGCATCTTCCGCCTAAGCTTGCTTTATGGCCTTAAATGCCATCCTTTAAAGCACTGCATGTTAATAAATTTGGCACATTAATTTCCAGCAGCTTAAGACAACATTTAAACCATGTTTTGAGTTGGGAAATATGAAATAAATGAAAGCTTTTGTTGTCTAAAAATTCGGCTGAAACATGGGACACCATTAAAGGCTGTTTCGGCTAGACATATTAAATGGGCAGCATCTCTTAATTATGTCCTAAGCTAAGCACATTAACTATTAATCATTAATTAAAATATAATGAAGCTTATTTAAATGCAAAAAATTAATTAAAACACATAATTAATATGTCCAAATTTAATTTAATATTTTTTAGCTTATTAACTAGCTAAGGCCGTATGTCCTTAATTAAATTCATCATGTACGTATGAGCTAAAAATGAGCTAAGGTAAGCTCATGGGCTGGTTGGTTGCTGATTTGGAGCTCGGTATCTTGGTCGTGAGCTTGTAGGAGCATGCGACATGAACTTGAAACGGAATTCGAGCTAGCTTTAGTGTCATCCCAAGCTTGCTGAACTAAAGCTCCAATTGCCTCCTTAAATTGCTTTGCACGAGCTCTCGTAATCGGCCCTTGAGGTAGCACGATCGGGTCTCGAGTTGCACTTGGCTCATGATAGGGCGTGCCCGTATCACAAGATAGGAACCAACGGTATTGGTTTGAATGCCACACCCGAATGGAAGATAAGTTTGAAACAAAGTTAGATTGACGCCACTAGCTACTAGATAAGTCAATTTGAACCTTGAAGAATAAAGAGAGTAGATAACTCACAATATGAAAATTTCATTAAGGATCAAAAGTCCTTCAAAAAGGCTTGATTACACATGTTTATATGGCTAGAATGAGCTAGCCAAATGGTCACATAATAAAATGCTAATAAAGAGCTGAATTAAGGCTCAAAGACTTTTGAAATTCTTGAACCAAATAATTCCTCTCTTTAAGATACTTTAATCAGCTGAATCAATGTCCTTGAATGCTTAGAAAATGACTCTTGATTTCACCTTTAGCTAGTTGAATAGACACCAACAACTTAATGAAGTTTTTAAGGCATGAATTGTCCATTAAAGTAGCAAAAAAACGTTTGGGATAGTTGGAAGGGTTGCTGCCAAAATTTAAAGGAAGTATAATGCTCCTTCAAACTCTTTTTAATGATGTATAAAGCCTCCTTTGTAACAGCCCCCTCTTATGTAACTGAAAACACTTTACAAGCCACCTTATTGAATGTGTAACAGCCTTCAAATGTAACGGTTGTGAGCTAAAAAGTCACTTGCAAATTAACACATTAAAATGAACTTATTAAACATAATTAAACACTAATTAAACTCAAACACATTAAACACTTGACTTTAATAAATGAACTAAAAGTTAAAGACATCAATTAATGCAACAACTAGTTTAATTAAAGAAGCAGAATTAAATAAACTTAAACTCATGCTCCATTAAATTATCCTAGTAACTAGATTAATTAAATAAGCATCTTATTTAAATGAAGTTCAATAAAACACTTATTAATTAAACTAAGATGAGTTGAATAAATGTCCAGCAACTCATTTATTAAACTAAGATGCTTAAATGTATGGTTTGAAATGCAAACTAAATAAACAAATGCAAGACTTAATTTAATGATGCAAACTTAAACTAACATGGGAGTTACTTAATGCATGTCATTATTTATTATGCATACTTAACTAGCATGGAAGTTACATAATGCATAACTTTATTAAATGCAGAACACACAAAGTGCAAATCTAAAATTAAAAATATGCAAACTTATTAATTTAAATAAAACTATATTAAATTAAAAAGTCCTTAAAACATTGGCCCAATAATCAATCAGGCTTATTGATGCGATCCTGGTCGCATCATGGTTCGACTCCATCCGACGCCATCGAGAGTGGCCTAAGCTCGAGGGGCCAAAGTGCAAAATGAAGCTAATTCCAGCTCATTTTCAGCTCAATTAAACTTACTTCCTATGTGGTTCAGCTCACATGAGTTCATCTCAGCTCATTGAGCTTGGTTTAAGTTCACATTTAGTTCGTTCAGATTGTGTTTAGCTTGATTTAATTCATGCATTTTAATTTTGCTGAATAAAAACTTTTAAATTAGCTTTAAATAAAGGTGTTTAGTTTAATTAAATAAGTTGTGTTTAATAAGAGGCTTATTAATTGATCTAGTTACTAGGATGTTTTAATGAAGTATGAGTTTAAGTTAATTTAATTCTGCTTCCATAAATTAACTAGTTGCTGCATTAATTGAAGTCTTAACTTTTAGTTCATTTAATAAAGTCAAGTGTTTAATGTGTTAGAGTTTAATTAGTGTTCATTTGTGTTTATTAAGTGCATTTTTAATGTGTTTACTGCAGGTTATTTCCAGCTCACAACTGTTACTTTACAAGGCTGTTACAACCTTAATGGAAGTGACTTTTTAGTTGATTTTGGTTACAAAAGAAGTGGCTGTTACAAGGGATGCTTAATACATCAAATTAAGGACTTTTAAGGAGCATTTTAACTCCTCATAAATTCGGCAGCAACCTCTTCACTTACCAGCAGTTTTTTGGCTCATTTAAAAGATGATAACAAGCATTCAAAACATCATTAGTTGCTGGTGTCTTTTCGGCTAGCCAAGGACAACTCAAGGGACATTTTTAAAGCATTCAAATTCATTTAATCAGCTCATTAGGAGTCATAAAGTTGCTTTTATTTGGCTGGAGGAATTCAAGAGTTTTTTATTTATTGATTAGATTTTATTTCAGCCATTTAAATGCATATTAAAGCTGAATTCATATGACTCTTCAGCTAACCACATTGTAATATCCCGGGTTAGGGGCTATTTTTGTTATGGCATAATTTGCATGTTAGGAGCTTGCTATGTTGCTGTTTTGGTGTCTTAGGGGCTTAATTGTAGGCTAGGACTATGCCTGAGCAGGTAGGAAAATTTTAGTTTTTAAGCCTTAGGTGAGAGGAGCTGAGGGAGCTGGGGTTTTTATATTTTATTTGGTGTTTTAGAGTACAAAAGAGGAGCTGGTGGAGTGGCAAAGCATGCGCCACTTGGAGCTGGTGTTGGCGTCAATTGCAGGAGGCAGAGGTCCTGAGTTCAAGCTGCGAAATTCCCCATTTTGGCTTCCATTTTGGCGGCTCAAGGAGGAGGAGTTGTTGGTAGTTCAAACTCTACCATGGACCAAGTCAAATTATTCAAAAGAAAGGTGGAGAGTGAATTTAGGAGGAAGACTAGTTCAACTAGTTTGAATTGGGTGGTTGTGAGTGATTGGAGGTAGTGGCCGAATATTGGGGGTGTGTGGAGTGAGTGGCGGTTTTGGTAGTGGGTAGGAGAGGTGTGCGAATTTCATTTTGGCATTTTGGTGTTTTTGGTCAAGGGTTAGTAAGCTAAGTTCTTTCTCTTTTGTCAATTGCTGTTACTAATTTTCCAAGGTTTTCCTCTCATTTTCTTCACTTCTTGAAACCGAAAATTCAAGTGAGTTTCTCCATCTTTTCTTTTGCAAACCGAAAGTCAAGTTCTCATTTGCCGAATCTGTGTTGCCCTTTTGAGTTGGTGTGGCGAAAGTTCTCAACCATCTCCTTCTTTTATTCATTTGTTGAAGCCGAAACTAGTAATCCTTCTTTTCATATTCCCATTCTTTTTACAACTCTTGTGCCGAATCCATATCTCCTTCTTAGCCGAATCTTTCATTTGTTTCTTACCATTTCATTAAGCCGAAACCATCTTATTTTGTTCCCTAATCTTCATTTTCTTTTCTCAATACTATCTTGCAGAAGCTATACTCCCTATTCACATATTTTCTTTTCTCTTCTCACCCTAAGCCGAACATAGGAGTGCCGAATCTTCTTCTCCTCGAGTTCAAGGTGGTGACCGAACCTATCCCCTCACCTAGTGTGTTGTTGGCGAATATAGTTGGTGTTGGGTAAGTGTGTGTTTGGCCGAATGGCCATTTCTCTCTTCTCTAGTACTATGTTGATTTTGGTTTGTTTTAAGCCTATGTTGGTCGTGGTCGAAAGGAGTTAATCACTGTTTAATCATCTCGTATAGGGTCTTTGGATATTGGAAGTAATCAAGAGGAGTCTTCCTTCTTTGTAAACCGATTGGTAAGTAGTGGTAAGTGTTGGGTACTATTATTATTAGTTCAATCTTTTGGTTTCGATTAAGCTTAAGGGTTCAAAGAATTAACCGTTCTCTTTTTAAGGTGTAGCCGATTGTTGGGAGGAGAACCATCTGTTGGTTTGAGGTTTGGTAGGAAACCAAACCAATAGCAAGGTAAGGGATCAAAGTTAAACCCTTTGGTTTATTTGGTCTTAGCCGAATGGTGTAGAAGGCTAACCTATGTTTTGGCCGATTGTTGTTAGGAGCAAGAGGATCGTGGGTTAGATCGGGTTCTTTGGGATTTAGGCTTGCTATATACCAGGTGTGTAACTAACACACTCCATACTTAGTAATACTGTTAATAACTCTGATTGCCTTGTTAAAACCAAAACAGTATGATGGATTATTTGGTACCCAAATGGGGTATATGTACGGATCCGGGTAAGTCTGTAGCATTACGAGTTTTATTGATGATATATTTAATATTATGATCTATGCTATGTATGCTACGAAATGTAATGCTAAGCATGTTGGCATGATATGCATGACTTGTATGATATGCATAATTTACATGAGTATGGCATGATGATGGGTGAAATGAGAGGAGGGGGGATGATGATATCCGTGTCTTTGGGACACTGTGTCTTTGGGACACCAGAGGTTTGGCACCTCCAGTGGTTTGGTACCACAGATGATATATTTTGTGACTTTGGGTCACTAGAGGTTTGGCACCTCAGCGTCTCGTCCCAGTGGCTTAGTACCACGGTGGGTTGGCCCCACGGTTGATTATACGGGATTGACGCTAGTGATTTGGTATCACACGATGGGTTGGCCCCATCATCGGATTTGTGACTGCGGTCACCAGTGATTTGGTATCACACTGTGTCTTTGGGACACCAGAGGTTTGGCACCTCATTGCGACTCGTCCCTGTGGTTAACACCACCGTGGGTTGGCCCCACTTATGAGATACGGGATTGTCGCTAGTGATTTGGTATCACGCGATGGGTTGGCCCCATCATTGGATTATTCATGACTTTGGGTCACCAGTGGTTTGGCACCACACTTATGGATATCGTGACTTTGGGTCACCAGTGGTTTGGCACCACCAGTGGTTTGGTACCACACGGGGTAGAAAGGTGATATGGATGGTTAGGATCGAGGTGCATTGATTATGTTGCTATGATATGATGTGTGTTAGCATGTTGTATTATCGGGAGTGGGATTTATGCACTGAGTCTTGCGACTCACCCTCTCCTTTGACATTTCAGTGACACTTAGACGGACATGGAGCCGGGATGGACTCGAGGTGCTCATGCCATGCTTTAATAAAGATTTGCTCAGACTTTATAAAATTTGGTACTTTAGCTTATATATTACTATTTGGTTTTATTTTGGGTTGTAAATGGCCTTTAAATTAGGTTTTACTATGTTTATGCTTAAAGTAGCTTTCTAATATGCCTTAACAAATTAATTGAGTTAAAATTTGCTAAAAACTTGGAAGGACAACGGTTTCAAAACTATAACGCAATGTGTTTTAAACTATACCATCGGGTATCACACTATGATTTGGTATCAAGGAAACTCAAATGATTTTCAAACCTAAACTCGATTTCCTACTAAGTCTAAATGTTTGAGTAACATCAAGAAGCAACTTGAATTTCTAAATGAAATAAACTTGTTTAACTTCTTAATTGATTAAGTTTCAAATCTCTCGAGTTTTCAAAATGACGCATGAAGTTTTCAACAATCATGCCCAAGATTTCTACACGTTCAAAACTTTTCACAAAATTTTCATCAAGTTTTTAAACGAAAACCCAACTTCTCAAATACGTTTTCCTCGTAACATACCAGATTCGGTCGTGGTGTCTTGACCAGGTTTGGGGTGTTACAATTGTGGTATCAGAGCCAGGTTCAAAGGCTCGGCTGTGGGCCTGAGGCCCAAAATGTTTTCAAAAGTTTGTTTTAAGTGTTTTGTTTGAAATAAATGGTTTGAAAGGCATGACACTGAGTCTCCGGCACCAGTCCGCCCAGGTAAGTACCCCTTACTATTGCTTGTGATTTATTGATGTGATTGGATGATTGCAATAGTGGATTACTTTAGAAACTGAAACTGATAGGATTCTGTGAACTCGCGAAAATAAAGCTTCTTAAATATTCATAAGACTTTGCTTTAAAATAGTGGAATAATTGCTGATGCATAAAACTCCTAAATCAGATAAGTCAAATTCTAGTCATGAGCATTCGAGGTGGACGTGGTCGTAATACTCGTGGACGTGGCCGTGGTAGGATGATGATGATCTCCGAACCGAGAGGGTCTGGTCGTGGGTCGAAAATGAGATATCGGCGGTACCACCACCGGTGGAGGTGGTGAGTTTCAAGATCGACCAGGGATGACGCAGCGATGTCATGAGCGGCGCCGCGAGTGTTGGAAAGGGTAGCCGTGTAGGTGGTGGTGCGGGAGTTAGGAAATCTGCTCTGAGCGACTCCGCAAACGGGGCGAATTCTTTCGAGGTGTTTCGGTGTTGCTCAAAGCCGCTGAGTATTGGTGGAGGCGTGAGAGCGGATCATGGATGATCCGGACTTGCTCTTGCGAAGAGAAACCAAGGGCATAGTATCGCTTCTTCGGGATGAGTCATACCGGTGGTGGCTCACGGTTCGGGACAAAGTGTGGCAGCAGAGGATCTTACGTGGGATTATTTTAGGCCGCCTACCGAAAAAGTACATTGGAGCTAGCTACATTGCCGCAAATAAAAGCATTTTTGAGGCTAGTGCGGGAGTAAGTCTGCTTTCGAGTGCAGGTGAGTTCTTGAAGCCGAGCCGGTATGCTAGGGGTATTGTGGCTACTGAACACGAGAGGTGTGTTCGTTTCGAGGATGGTCTGAGAGACGAGTTGAGACTGCTAATTGCTCCTCAGCAGGAGCGTGAGTTTGCTGTCTTGGTTGAAAAGGCTAAGGTAGCCGAGGGTGTTAAGGAGTCCGTAAGGCAGGGCATGGACAGGAACAGGCATAAGAGGAGCTTTGGGTCTTCCGGGTCGTCGGGTAACCCTCAGAAAAGGGCTAGACAGAGTGGGCCGAATCAGCCTGGTAGGGTTGTTGCTGCTAGTCAGGGACCGCTGCGGTGTAACCATTGTGGGAAATATCATTGGGGAGGCTGCTGGGACCGGTGGAAAAGGTTGTTTTGAGTGTGGTTCTCTCGGATCATCGCGCGAGGGATCGTCCGCGTAAGTTGGCCAGATTGATCCCGAGAGTCAGGGCCGTACTCAGTTCAGGAATAATGTACCGCCACCGCAGAGGGGCCGTAGTAATGGCAGAGGTAGTAATGAATCTGGTCGGGGCCGTGGAGCACCGGGCAGGGGTGCGGGTAGTTCTGACGCCAGACAGCCTGGGTTAGTGTATGCAGTAAGGCGCCGAGAGGAGGGCGATGCACCGGACGTCATAACCGGTACGTTCTTGATCTTTGGTTCTCCTTTTCTTGCTTTGATTGATGTGGGTTCGACGCATTCTTACATGGCCAAGTAGTATAGTAGAGACCATGGATCTAGACTCGAGATATCTTCTAGGCGGATGACCGTAATTAGCCCTTTAGGTCACTCTGTAGTAGTAGATAAGTTGTTTAGAGATGTACCCCTAGAACTCCAAGGGTAGTGTTTCTTCTTGATCCGATGGAACCGCCATTTGGGAGTTCGATTTGATTCTTGGGATGGACTGGTTGGTTAAGTACAGGTGCGGTTGGATTGCGCGACTAAGCGCATGGTTCTAAAGACGCACCGAGGGTGATGAAGTGGCTATGATAGGTAATAGGAGAGATTACTTATCTAATGTGGTATCCTGCTCTAAAGCGAGAGAAGATGGTGAGAAAGGGTGTGAAGCGTATGTGGTTCATGTGTATGCCTTGGAGGCTAAAGAGTCTGCTGAGAAAAGTTCGAACAGTTAAGGAATTTGTTGATGTGTTTCGGAAGAACTTCGGGTTTGTCGCCGGATCGTGAGGTAGAGTTCGGGATAGATCATTGCCGGGCTGCGCCGGTGTCTATTGCTCCGTATAGGATGGCGCCAAAGGAATTGGTGGAGCTTAAGGCTCGAGATCCAAGAGTTGTTGGACCGAGGTTTTATCAGGCCAAGTGTTTCACCGTAAGTGCGCCGGTACTCTTTGTTAAGAAGAAAGATGGTACAATGCGGATGTGCATAGATTACCACCCGGTGAATAAGTCGACGATCAAAAACAAGTATCCGTTGCCACGGATAGATGACTTGTTTGACCGGTGAAGGGTGATGCGGTATTTTCTAAGATTGACTCGAGGTCAGGTATCACCGATTAAAGGTGAAAGAAGCGGATATTCACAAGACGGCGTTTGGACTCGGTATGGGCACTACGAATTTACGTAATGCCGTTCGGGTTGACTAACGCTACGGCGGCATTCATGGATATGATGAATAGGGTGTTTCAAAGCAGATCCGACCGATTCGTGGTAGTTTTTATTGACGACATCCTGGTGTATTCAAGAAACGTAAGAAGAGCATGATGCGCATTTGCGTGTGGTACTGCAGATTTTGAGGGAGAAGCAACTTTATGCTAAGTTCAGTAAGTGCGAGTTCTGGCTTAGAGAAGTGACTTTCTTGGGACATGTAGTGTCAGCTGAGGGGATTAGAGTGGATCCTCGGAAAATTGAGGCAGTTTTGGATTGGAAACCGCCTAAGTCAGTGGCTGAAATTTAGAGTTTTCTGGGTTTGGCAGGATACTACCGAAGGTTTGTAGAGGGTTTCTCGTTGATTGCAGCACCAATGACCAAGTTGTTAAGGAAAGAGGTTCCATTTGTTTGGACTGAGAAACAACAGGAGAGTTTCGATAAGCTTAAAAAGATTTTGACAGAAGCTCCGGTTTTGATTCAACCTAAGGCTGGTAAGGAATTCACGGTCTACTGCGATGCATCACATACGGGGTTGGGTTGTGTGCTAATGCGGGAAGGTAAGGTTGTGGCTTACGCGATCTCGGCATTTGAGGCCACATGAGGTCAACTATCCGACGCACGATCCGGAGTTAGCATTTGTAGTCTTTGCGTTGAAGATTTGGAGGCACTACTTGTACGGAGAGAGATCAATAGTCTACACCGATCATAAGAGTCCGAAGTACCTCTTGACTCTCGAAGGATTTGAATTTGAGGCGCGCGAGATGGGTTGAGTTGCTTAAAGACTACGATCGTTCGATTGAGTATCATCCGGGCAAGGCTAACGTGGTGCGCACGCGTTGAGCCGTAAGGTTGTTTCGGACTTAAGAGCGATGTTTGCCCACTTGAGTTTGTATGACGACGGAAGTATTCTCGGCAGCAGAGTTGCGAGTTAAGCCTACTTGGGTTGAGCAGATCGAGAGAAAGCAGATAGAGGATGAGGTTCGAGTGCGCGGAGGTTGCGTGCAGTGCAGTGGTGGTTTGGAAGGTTACAACTTGTCTTGTGATGGGGTCTTTGTGTTTTCAAGGTAAAGCTTGTATGCCCAAGGATGTTGAGGTGAGGCAGAGGATTCTTCAGACGCACATAGCAGCCCTTATGCTATGCATCCCGGAGGTAGTAAGATGTATAGGGATCTCAGAGAGCGATTTTGGTGGCTGGTCTCAAGAAAGAAGTGACAGAGTTTGTTGGGAAGTGTCCGACATGTCAAGCAGTCAAGGCCGAACATCGATTGCCGTCGGAGGTTGTTCGACTGTGAAGATTCCTCGATGGAAGTGGGAAAGGATAACCATGGATTTCGTCGGTGGGTTACCGCTTACGCCAAGCAAGAAGGATTCGATTTGGGTAATTGTGGATCGACCGACTAAATCAGCTCATTTCATTCCGGCGAGGGTTGACTACTCACTTCGCAGAGGTTGGCGGCTGTATGTTTGAGAGATAGTGAGGTTGCACGGTGTGCAATGATCGATCATCTCGGATAGGGATCCCGATTTACGTCAAGGTTTTGGAAAGTGTTGCATCGGGCTCTGGAGTGCAGCGGTTGGATTTCAAAGACGGCTTTTCACTGCAAATCGGACGGACAATCGGAAAGGGTTATTCAGATCTTGGAGGATATGCCGAGGGGTTGTGTTCGGATTTGAGAGGTAGTTGGGAGGAGTTTCTACCATTAGTCGAGTTTGCCTACAACAACGATTACCAAGCGAGCATCAAGATGGCACCATATGAGGCGTTGTATGGTAGGAAGTGTCGATCACCCACGTGTTGGGCGGAGTTAGGTGAACGCCAGTTGTTAGGACCCGAGTTGGTTCTTCGAGACCGAAGACAAGGTTAAGTTGATTCAGGCTCGGTTGAAGGAAGCTTCGACCGGCGAAGTCTTATGCCGATCTTAAGCGGAGAGACATAGAGTTTTCTCGTGGGGATCAAGTTTTTCCGAAGGTCTCGCCATGGAAGAAGGTTTTGAGGTTCGGAAAGAAAGGCAAGCTAAGTCCGAGGTTTATTGGGCGTATAAGGTATTGAGACGAGTGGGACGATGGCGTATCGCTTGAGTTGCCGCAGAGCTAAGTCGATCCACGGCGTTTTCCATGTTTCGATGCTTGGCGTTATCGTTCGGATCCATCGCATGTGGTAGCGATGGAAGAGATCGAGGTAAATTCAGATTTGACCACGGAGGAAGAACGTGCGATTCTAGATCGGGATGTGAAGGTTCCTGCGTAAGAAGTCTGTGCCTTTGGTTAAGGTACTTTGGCGGAATCATGGCGTAGAAGAAGCTACGTGGGAACCCGAGGATATGATGAGACAAACAATACCCTCAACTTTTCTCGATCGGGTAATTTCGAGGTCGAAATTATTTTAAGGGGTAGAACCGTAATATCCCGGGTTAGGGGCTATTTTTGTTATGGCATAATTTGCATGTTAGGAGCTTGCTATGTTGCTTTGTTTTGGTGTCTTAGGGGCTTAATTGTAGGCTAGGACTATGCCCTGAGCAGTAGGAAAATTTTAGTTTTTAAGCCTTAGGTGAGAGGATTTGAGGGAGTGGGGTTTTTATATTTTATTTGGTGTTTTAGAGTACAAAAGAGGAGCTGGTGGAGTGGCAAAGCATGCGCCACTTGGAGCTGGTGTTGGCGTCAATTGCGGGAGGCAGAGGTCCCGAGTTCAAGCTGCAAATTCCCCATTTTGGCTTCCATTTTGGCGGCTCAAGGAGGAGGAGTTGTTGGTAGTTCAAACTCTACCATGGACCAAGTCAAATTATTCAAAAGAAAGGTGGAGAGTGAATTTAAGAGGAAGACTAGTTCAACTAGTTTGAATTGGGTGGTTGTGAGTGATTGGAGGTAGTGGTAGAATATTGGGGTGTGTGTGGAGTGAGTGGCCGGTTTTGGTAGTGGGTAGGAGAGGTGTGCCGAATTTCATTTTGGCATTTTGGTGTTTTCGGTCAAGGGTTAGTAAGCTAAGTTCTTTCTCTTTTTGTCAATTGCGGCTGAATTTTCCAAGGTTTTCCTCTCATTTTCTTCACTTCTTGAAACCGAAAATTCAAGTGAGTTTCTCCATCTTTTCTTTTGCAAACCGAAAGTCAAGTTCTCATTTTCCGAATCTGTGTTGCCCTTTTGAGTTGGTGTGGCGAAAGTTCTCAACCATCTCCTTCTTTTATTCATTTGTTGAAGCTGAAACTAGTAATCCTTCTTTTCATATTCCCATTCTTTTACAACTCTTGTGCCGAATCCATATCTCCTTCTTAGCGAATCTTTCATTTGTTTCTTACCATTTCATTAAGCCGAAACCATCTTATTTTGTTCCCCTAATCTTCATTTTCTTTTCTCAATACTATCTTGCCGAAGCTATACTCCCTATTCACATATTTTCTTTTCTCTTCTCACCCTAAGCCGAACATAGGAGTACCGAATCTTCTTCTCCCTCGGGTTCAAGGTGGTGACCGAACCTATCCCCTCACCTAGTGTGTTGTTGGCCGAATATAGTTGGTGTTGGGTAAGTGTGTGTTTGGCCGAATGGCCATTTCTCTCTTCTCTAGTACTATGTTGATTTCGGTTTGTTTTAAGCCTATGTTGGTCGTGGTTGAAAGGAGTTAATCACCTGTTTAATCATCTCGTATAGGGTCTTTGGATATTGGAAGTAATCAAGAGGAGTCTTCCTTCTTTGTAAACCGATTGGTAAGTAGTGGTAAGTGTTGGGTACTATTATTATTAGTTCAATCTTTTGGTTTCGATTAAGCTTAAGGGTTCAAAGAATTAACCGTTCTCTTTTTAAGGTGTAGCCGATTGTTGGGAGGAGAACCACTGTTGGTTTGAGGTTTGGTAGGAAACCAAACCAATAGCAAGGTAAGGGATCAAAGTTAAACCCTTTGGTTTATTTGGTCTTAGCCGAATGGTGTAGAAGGCTAACCTATGTTTTGGCCGATTGTTGTTAGGAGCAAGAGGATCGTGGGTTAGATCGGGTTCTTTGGGATTTAGGCTTGCTATATACCAGTGTGTGTAACTAACACACTCCATACTTAGTAATCACTGTTAATAACTCGATTGCCTTGTTAAAACCAAAATAGTATGATGGATTATTTGGTACCCAAATGGGGTATATGTACGGATCAAGGGTAAGTCCGTAGCATTACGAGTTTTATTGATGATATATTTAATATTATGATCTATGCTATGTATGCTACGAAATGTAATGCTAAGCATGTTGGCATGATATGCATGACTTGTATGATATGCATAATTTACATGAGTATGGCATGATGATGGGTGAAATGAGAGGAGGGGGGATGATGATATCCGTGTCTTTGGGACACCAGAGGTTTGGCACCTCCAGTGGTTTGGTACCACAGATGATATATTTTGTGACTTTGGGTCACTAGAGGTTTGGCACCTCAGCGTCTCGTCCCAGTGGCTTAGTACCACGGTGGGTTGGCCCCACGGTTGATTATACGGGATTGACGCTAGTGATTTGGTATCACACGATGGGTTGGCCCCATCATCGGATTTGTGACTGCGGTCACCAGTGATTTGGTATCACACTGTGTCTTTGGGACACCAGAGGTTTGGCACCTCATTGCGACTCGTCCCTGTGGTTAACACCACCGTGGGTTGGCCCCACTTATGAGATACGGGATTGTCGCTAGTGATTTGGTATCACGCGATGGGTTGGCCCCATCATTGGATTATTCGTGACTTTGGGTCACCAGTGGTTTGGCACCACACTTATGGATATCGTGACTTTGGGTCACCAGTGGTTTGGCACCACCAGTGGTTTGGTACCACACGGGGTAGAAAGGTGATATGGATGGTTAGGATCGGGGTGCATTGATTATGTTGCTATGATATGATGTGTGTTAGCATGTTGTATTATCGGGAGTGGGATTTATGCACTGAGTCTTGCGACTCACCCTCTCCTTTGACATTCGGTGGTGACACTAGAGACGCGGACATGGAGCGGGATGGACTCGAGGTGCTCATGCCATGCTTTAATAAAGATTTGCTCAGACTTTATAAATTTTGGTACTTTAGCTTATATATTACTATTTGGTTTTATTTTGGGTTGTAAATGGCCTTTAAATTAGGTTTTACTATGTTTATGCTTAAAGTAGCTTTCTAATATGCCTTAACAAATTAATTGAGTTAAAATTTGCTAAAAACTTGGAAGGACAACGGTTTCAAAACTATAACGCAATGTGTTTTAAACTATACCATCGGGTATCACACTATGATTTGGTATCAAGGAAACTCAAATGATTTTCAAACCTAAACTCGATTTCCTACTAAGTCTAAATGTTTGAGTAACATCAAGAAGCAACTTGAATTTCTAAATGAAATAAACTTGTTTAACTTCTTAATTGATTAAGTTTCAAATCTACGAGTTTTCAAAATGACGCATGAAGTTTTCAACAATCATGCCCAAGATTTCTACACGTTCAAAACTTTTCACAAAATTTTCATCAAGTTTTTAAATGAAAACCCAACTTCTCAAATACGTTTTCCTCGTAACATACCAGATTCGGTCGTGGTGTCTTGACCGGGTTTGGGGTGTTACACACATGTAAACACTATATATACTTTGTTATTAGCTTGTAAAGGAAACTTTTGATTTTTAATAAAATTTTCTTATTGTGAGTTATCTACTCTCATTATTCTTCAAGGTTCAAATTGACTTATTATAACACCCCAAACCCGGCCCATGCGTTATGAGCGGATTTGGTATGTCACACGAGCAAAACATGTTAAACCCTTTTTGTTCGTACTAAAATATTGCTTTGTTAAAAATCAAGAAAGCAAGTTTGATTTGATAAAATACTACTAACCTCAAAGATTTGATTGATAAATCGATAAATTTGAACTAATGATCTTACAAAACTGTGACTTTTGAAAAAGACGTTGAAAATTTGAAAGAGAATCCAAGTCTTTTGAAAATATCGTTAATAGTTCGAGAGAAAATATCCGTGTTAAAAATATTTGTAAAAGTTTATTTTGAAATCCATTTGTTAATCGATTTTGGAAACCATTATTTAAGTTTTTAGAAAATTCCCCTTTTTAAATAATTTAAGAAAAATAATAAAAACATCCCAACCAAAAAGCAAAAATAAAAATAGTCCAGAGGCCTTATTACAACATTTAACCCAAAATAGTAAAGTAATAAAATAAACGAGAAAGAAGTCTAAAGTCCAAATAAACCATTTCGAAGTATGGCCTCCTCGAGTCATCCATAGCCCAAGTCCATATCATCAAGCATTACCTACAAGGGTTAAGAGAAAGGGGGGTGAGTTACAAGAACTCAGTGTAAAATTCCCTTACCGTTATTCATTGGGCCGGAACCCAATTAGCAATATTTTGGGCCTAAGCCCATTTACAACAACAATAATGTATCAAATATAATATGCTAATGATATGCAATTCCCAAACCAAACCTAGTTTTCCATCCGCTACACACCACCCGTACCAACCAGCACACCTGTGGGGAGCTTTAGTCACCCACCCCGCCAACACACCAAACGTAGGCATTAAGCCGATTATATCAAATTTGTGGACAAGCCACCAGATTATTAGAATTTGCATGGCATCGCCATTTTTCATATTTGTGGCAGAGCCACCAGAATTATGTAGTAGAGCTACCAGAACTTCTCTTCATCATTATCTCATCCCATACAAATCATGTATATAATGCATAGCCATTCACAATAATTTATTCAGATATTTATTACAAAATTATGGCCCATTACAACAATTAATCAAAAGGCCCATTAAGCAAAATATCAGATTTGACCCATTTAGCAAAATATCAGATCGGCCCATTTATCAAAATATCAGATTGGCCCATTTATCAAAATATCAAATTGGCCCATTTATCAAAATATCAGATTGGCCCATTTATCAAAATATAAAATTGGCCCATATAGCAAAATATCAGATCGGCCCATTTATTAAAATATCATATTGGCCCATTTATCAAAATATCAAATTGGCCCATTTATCAAAATATCAAATTGGCCCATATAACAATTTCGTAATTCGGCCCTTTAGGGGCATTTTTGTAATTTTGACAATTTACCCACTAAGGGTAATTCGGTAATCTCGCAACCTAAGCGTATTTTGGAAATTTCGCAACCTAGACTTAACTACTAATATGGAGCATAAAAATTGAAACTATCCATCTGCATCGTACTAACTAAATTGACTATAACTTGACTTAGGAATCTCGAAATCTGACTCCGTAAATTTTCCTTGAGACTAGACTCATATATCTTCTTACTATAATTTTTCCAGAATTTTTGACTTAACCATTTAGTACAGTTTATTCCTTAAAGTTTCCCTTGTTTCACTGTCCAACGATTCTAACCTCTCTTACCTTAATTTCAAATATCTCACTATACGGTTCTCATATACTGCTCCCACTTGTTTCTAATGAAAATAGGCTCACTAATGAATCCATACATATGAATTATAACCCTTAATTCACTTTGTACAATTTTATACGATTTTACCAAGACAGATCAGGGAACCACAAAGTCATTCAGAACTAGTCTCACTCAAATTAACATATCTCAGAATATAAAAATCTTTTTCCTTCTTTGTTTCTTCCATATTAAAATAGACACAGTAAGCTTTAATTCGATATCTTATTCACTTTCTAATTCCCTTTCTCCTATTTTTCGTGATTTTCCAAAAACATGTCACTGCTTCTAACTGAAACTATTTTATTACAAAATACGATTACCACTGCGATCATACGCACGCCCGAGTGATCACGGATGCCGGTTTTTTGTGTTCTTCGGTATTTTGACTGATACACAGAATATTTCATACAAACTTTCAGAGAAGTGTGAGATTACACATCATTTCAGATATGTATACGAAAGGTACGGGATTACACACCTTGATTAGGATTCCCTAAAGAACCACTCTTTGTTGACCCACTATATTCGAAGGATTTGCAAATAGGATATATCGAGTGGTTTCGTCCCTAAAACATAATTGATTAGTCGAAACTTCAATCTGATTTGCAACATAGCCAAATAGAGATATAACGAAAAATCCAAAATTAACCCCCTTACCTTATCGATATTGGATCCAATTTCCACCGTTTGACTTCAGCTAGAACAATACACGGTCTCCCACTTAAAACACTACGAAAAAGAGAAAATAATCTCGTTTGAGAGGGTAGAATAAAATGATGGTCTCAGTTAAAAGGACCATCCCATGCCAAGACATATATTCGGCTAGGAGAAAGAAAAAATAAAAAAATGTTTGAATAGAACCACTTACCGATTGATCAAAGGAGTGAGTGATAATACGGATGAGAAGAACGATAAAAAAGAAATGAAGGGTTTGGTTTTTCCAAAGGAAAACGAGTGAACAATTTGATCTCCAAGGCTTAGGTACTTTCGGCAACAAGGAAGAAAAGAAGAAACAAAAATGCACACTAAAGGCTTGAAAATTCGGCAAAGAGAAGAGGAAATTTGGAGAGAAAGAGAATGATACAAAAAACTAAAGAGAACAACCTCTCAAGTACTAGCTTTGCCAAAAACTCCTAGCAAAGTTCGGCTATCACCCCCTTTAGCCCCAAAACCATCCACATTCATGTCCCTAATAGTCAAAATTTTGCCAACCACCCTTTCCATAATACATCCCTTGAAAAAGGCCACATGTTCCCCCTACTTTCCTATTTCTCTTGGTTCCTTTCCCCAACTTCAACCTTTGCCTTTTTCTTTTAGCCACCTTACCAAAATAATGAAGTCAACCTTGCCATGAATGCCTCTTGGCCGACACTTAAGGAAAGAGTGCAAAATAATGATTAAAGTTTGCACACAAAGGGATTGAACCTCTTCCTCAAGGTACTACATGTGGCGCCATAACCCTTTTACCAATTGCTCATTTATGCAAGCACATTACTCATTTATTTCTATAAGTCTTAAAGTTACTTACCATCTCTCCTTAAAGTGCTAAAATACCAATTTTTTTCCCTAAGGCCCATTTAAACCCGAGACTTCATAGAAACCTCGTAACTTTCCAAAATTACCTTCTTAATAAGTCCAACTTGAAATAATGTCGTTCTCTTGTTCTCAAAATTTTAAAACGTTTCTACGCACAAGGCCCATTGGGCCCAATTCTACTAGGCCCAATTTTGGGATGTTACAATTCTACCCTCCTTAAAGAAATTTCGTCCTCGAAATTTCCAACCAACTACTAAATGCATCGGTCAAATCACACAACTAAGCTTTCGCCGCGCACTCTGATCTTAATAACACCAATGTACTTTTAACAAAATTTTGAATCTTCTTTCACACAACCAAACATCTAAACACAGAAGCAAATAGTTACCTACCATTTATACTTAGAATTTTCTACATTCAATCATCACGTCCAACCAAAACATACCTGACTTGATGGTGATAAAATAATCCCGAGCCTTATGCTCCTTAGACCCACATCTCAAGCATGCTCCTAACTTCCTCCGGCATTCTCCCGGATGATGCCTTCCGCAATAATCACAAGCCGGAAAGTTTGGTCGTGCCTTGACATGCTTCACGGAATGAGATTGCGACCCAAAAGAACCGTAATCTCTTTTCTTCTTACAGTCCACAGACCCAACTCGAAGCGCTTCACCGATTCCTTTAACCTCTTCCAATACCTCCTTAACTATCTGAGTCAGCTCGACAACCCCAGCTCGATCATGAGACCTTGTCTCAGCCACTGGCGATGCTAACGCCTCCCTTTCGGAAACATGCCTCGGTGCCGAAGATCTAGCCCTAGCACCTCGGCCTCTACCACGTCCACGTCTACCACGTCCACGTCTTCTAGCGTTCATGTTTGCTAAGTCGATATAATCTGATTAAGAGTTTTATGAATCATTATGCTATTTCGGTGTTTATTAAACAATGTTTTATTGAGTACAAGAAGTAAAGTTATTTTATGGAGTATTTCTATTTCGTAGAATTTTCGTACCACAATAATAACATAATAATCAGAAAACAAATACTTACTTGACTTGGTGCCAGATACTCGTGGTGCCATACTTCCGTTAGAACATATATTTATAAATCAAAATTCTAAACAGCTTTAGAAAATGCATTTGAACCCAAACCACGGCCGAATTTTGCAACTGGGCTCTGATACCATAAAATGTAACACCCCAAACCTGGCCCATGCGTTATGAGCGGATTTGGTATGTCACACGAGCAAAACATGTTAAACCCTTTTTGTTCGTACTAAAATATTGCTTTGTTAAAAATCAAGAAAGCAAGTTTGATTTGATAAAATACTACTAACCTCAAAGATTTGATTGATAAGTTGATAAATTTGAACTAATGATCTTACAAAACCGTGACTTTTGAAAATGACGTTGAAAATTCGAAAGAGAATCCAAGTCTTTTGAAAATATCGTTAATAGTTCGAGAGAAAATATCCGTGTTAAAAATATTTGTAAAAGTTTATTTTGAAATCCATTTGTTAATCGATTTTGGAAACCATTGTTTAAGTTTTTAGAAAATTCCCCTTTTTAAACAATTTAAGAAAAATAATAAAAACATCCCAACCAAAAAGCAAAAATAAAAATAGTCCAGAGGCCTTATTACAACATTTAACCCAAAATAGTAAAGTAATAAAATAAACGAAAGAAGTCTAAAGTCCAAATAAACCATTTTCAAGTATGGCCTCCTCGAGTCATCCATAGCCCAAGTCCATATCATCAAGCATTACCTACAAGGGTTAAGAGAAAGGGGGTGAGTTACAAGAACTCAGTGTGAAATCCCCTTACCGTTATTCATTGGGCCGGAACCCAATTAGCAATATTTTGGGCCTAAGCCCATTTACAACAACAATAATGTATCAAATATAATATGCTTATGATATGCAATTCCCAAACCAAACCTAGTTTTCTATCCGCTACACACCACCCGTACCAACCAGCACACTTGTGGGGAGCTTTAGTCACCCACCCCGCCAACACACCAAACGTAGGCATTAAGCCGATTATATCAAATTTGTGGACAAGCCACCAGATTAACAGAATTTACATGGCATCACCATTTTTCATATTTGTGGCAGAGCCACCAGAATTATGTAGTAGAGCTACCAGAACTTCTCTTCATCATTATCCCATCCCATGCAAGTCATGTATATAATGCATAGCCATTCACAACAATTTATTCAGATATTTATTACAAAATTATGGCCCATTACAACAATTAATCAAAAGGCCCATTAAGCAAAATATTAGATTTGGCCCATTTAGCAAAATATCAGATCGGCCCATTTATCAAAATATCAGATTGGCCCATTTATCAAAATATCAAATTGGCCCATTTATCAAAATATCAGATTGGCCCATTTATCAAAATATCAGATTGGCCCATATAGCAAAATATCAGATCGGCCCATTTATCAAAATATCAGATTGACCCATTTATCAAAATATCAAATTGGCCCATTTATCAAAATATCAAATTGGCCCATATAACAATTTCGTAATTCGGCCCTTTAGGGGCATTTTCGTAATTTCGATAATTTACCCACTAAGGGTAATTCGGTAATCTCGCAACCTAAGGGTATTTTGGAAATTTCGCAACCTAGACTTAACTACTTATATGGAGCATAAAAATCAAAACTGTCCATCTGCTTCGTACTAACTAAATTGACTATAACTTGAGTTAGGAATCTCGAAATCTGACTCCGTAAATTTTCTTTGAGACTAGACTCATATATCTTCTTACTATAATTTTTCCAGAATTTTTGACTTAACCATTTAGTACAGTTTATTCCTTAAAGTTTCCCTTGTTTCACTATCCAACGATTCTGACCTCTCTTACCTTAATTTCAAATATCTCACTATACGGTTCTCATATACTGCTCCCACTTGTTTCTAATGAAAATAGGCTCACTAATAAATCCATACATATGAATTATAACCCTTAATTCACTTTGTACAATTTTATACGATTTTACCAAGACAGATCAGGGAACCACGAAGTCATTCAGAACCAGTCTCACTCAAATTAACATATCTCATAATATAAAAATCCTTTTTCTTCTCTGTTTCTTCCATATTAAAACAGACACAGTAAGCTTTAATTCGATATCTTATTCACTTTCTAATTCCCTTTCTCCTATTTTTCGTGATTTTCCAAAAACACGTCATCGCTTCTAACCGAAACTATTTTATTACAAAATATGATTACCATCGCTGATCATACGCACGCCGAATGATCACGGATGCCGCTTTTGGTGTTCTTCAAGATTTTGACCGACATACGAATATTTCATACAAACTTTCAGAGAAGTGTGAGATTACACATCATTTCAGATATGTATACGAAAGGTACGGGATTACACACCTTGATTAGGATTCCCTAAAGAACCACTCTTTGTTGACCCACTATATTCGAAGGATTTGAAAATAGGATATATCGAGTGGTTTTGTTTCTAAAACATAATTGATTAGTCGAAACTTCAATCCGATTTGCAACATAGCCAAATAGAGATATAACGAAAAATCCAAAATGAACAATTTCCAACTTATTGATGGACTTCGGCTAGAACAATAGAGAAAATACACGGGTAGAACAATTTCCACCGTTTGACTTTGGCTAGAACAATACACGGTCTCCCACTTAAAACACTACGAAAAAGAAAAAATAATCTCGTTTGAGAGGGTAGAATAAAATGATGGTCTCGGTTAAAAGGACCATCCCATGCCAAGACATATATTCGGCTAGGAGAAAGAAAAAATAAAAAAATGTTTGAATAGAACCACTTACCGATTGATCAAAGGAGTGAGTGTTAATACGGATGAGAAGAACGATAAAAAAGAAATGAAGGGTTCGGTTTTTCTAAAGGAAAATTAGTGAACAATTTAATCTCCAAGGCTTAGGTACTTTCGGCAACAAGGAAGAAAAGAAGAAACAAAAATGCACACTAAAGGCTTGAAAATTCGGCAAAGAGAAGAGGAAATTTGGAGAGAAAGAGAATGATACAAAAAACTAAAGAGAACAACCTCTCAAGCACTAGCTTTGCCAAAAACTCCTAGCAAAATTCAGCTATCACCCCCTTTAGCCCCAAAACCGTCCACATTCATGTCCCTAATAGTCAAAATTTTTCCAACCACCCTTTCCATAATACATCCCTTGAAAAAGGCCACATGTTCCCCCTACTTTCCTATTTCTCTTGATTCCTTTCCCCAACTTCAACCTTGCCTTTTTCTTTTAGTCACCTTACCAAAGTAATGAAGTCAACCTTGCCATGAATGCCTCTTGGCCGACACTTAAGGAAAGAGTGCAAAAATAATAGTTAAAGTTTGCACACAAAGGGATTCGAACCTCTTCCCTCAAGGTACTACATGTGGCGCCATAACCCTTTTACCAATCGCTCATTTATGCAAGCACATTACTCATTTATTTCTATAAGTCTTGAACCTACTTACCATCTCTCCTTAAAGTGCTAAAATACCAACTTTTTTTTCCTAAGGCCCAATTAAACCCGAGACTTCATAGAAACCTCGTAACTTTCCAAAATTACCTTCTTATTAAGTCCAACTTGAAATAATTCCGTTCTCTTGTTCCCAAAATTTTAAAACGCTTTTACGCTCAAGGCCCATTGGGCCCAATTCTACTAGGCCCAATTTTGGGGTGCTACACTTATCTAGCAGCTAGTGGTGTCAATCTGACTTTGTTTCAAACTTATCATCCATTCGGTTGTGGCGTTCAAACCTTTATACCGAGGTTCCTATCTTGCTAGATAGTGGGTCGAGGTTTTTATCCAACTCAACCATCCCTTTGAAACATATAAGATTCGGGTCCTTAATATTTTATTATGGGTTCTTTCTTGTTTCGAACATCATTCCTGATACGGGCACGCCCGGGGCACCCACGAATTCCAAGTTGATGAAGCTCGACTCCAATGTCCCAAGTGCCGTGAAGTTGATATGCATTGTGGTGTACTTCCAAATTGAGTCGGATTAGCACATTTGAGCTCAATTTGAGCTCACTCGAGCTCACTCCAGCTCATTGAGCTGATTGCTTAGAGTTCATGCTTTAAATAAATTGAACATTTAATTTATTAATTTTTCTACAGCCAATTAATATGTCTAAATATTTTATTTGGTGTCTAAATTAATTTGTCTAAGCCTAAATCAAATTGTCACATTTTATTGCATGTTTTAAAGTTGTTTTAAAACTAAATTAAATGTGCAGGTTTTTCTAGTTAATTAGAAATTTGTCGAAATTCAATGTGTCCTAAATGAAGAGTTTAATTTGTCCAAAGTGTCCATTAATGTGTCCATAGCATGTATTTAATTTTATTCAGCTGATTTGAAGTGATTTAATGAATGTTCATGCTCTTTGTAGGTTCAGCCGAATTTCCCAAAGCTATAAAAGGAAGGGTCATGCACTTAAGTGCAATATATTTGGCCGAATGCTTCAATGCACATTGGTAGACGCATGTTCGACTGGGCAAGGTTTTATTGCTGCTGATTATTGGATTATCAAGGCACCATTCGGCTGGAACAACAAACAAATTGAAGACAAAATAATGAAGGATTAAAAGCAAGCATGCTAGCCGAAATAAATGTAACATCCTGAAATTCAGAATTTATGTGTTGTATTGTACCATGCGATAGGTTAGTTAAAAATATTAATTGTGTATGTTTAGGGGTCCTAAGAAGGTTCGGGGTTGAATTGGGCCTTAGCAAAATTTTTGTGTTTAAGCACTTTAAGGAGAGAAGGTAAATGGCATCAAGGCTTAAGGAAATAAGTGCATATTTTGCTAGCATAAATGAGCATATGGCAAGGAGGTTATGGCATCAAGTGGAGAGCATGGAGGGAAGGGGTTCAAATCCCATCTTTTGCAAATTTTGGATTTATTTTTGTACTCCTATCCCAAGTGTCGGCCATGGATGTATTTATGGTAAGGGAGACTTTTTAATTTTGGAAAGATGGCTAAGGAAATATGGTAAGGGGGGAGTGTAAGGAAAGGAGTAAATGAAAGGAGCAAGAAAGGGGATATGTTGGCCAGTTTTGGGGAGAATGTTTTGGAAAGTGTTTTGGTCAATTTTTGATCCTATTGGTAAGGTATGCACGGTTTTGGGGAGGGAAAAGCTTGGTAGCCGAATGTGAAATGCTTGTTCCTTTCTAGCATATTTGGTTACTCTCTTCCAATTTCTTCTTTTTCCTTACCAAAACTCTAAAACCACTATTGTACACCATTTTCTCTTGTTTTGGCCGAAACTCCTAGGCCATTTATTCATCTTTTTTCCTTTGTTTTACAGTAATCCTCAAACCAATCTTACTCATTTTCTTTTGAATGGCCGAATCACTCTAACACAATTTCTCATCTTTCTCTCTTGTTTAGCCGAAACTATTAAGCTCCCTTTCTCCATCTTTTCATTTCTTTTCACAAAATTCTTCAACCTTTCTTCCTTCTTCTTTAATCCATATTTTCATAGCCGAATTTTGATCATCTTCTCTTCTCTATTTTACAAGTTGGACATTTCTTTCTTGATTAAATCAGGTAAGCGACGTTATTCTAATCTTTTCATTCTCTATTCTCTCTAGCCGAATGAGTATTCCCCATCATTCAGTTGTTTCATCTTGTTTCTAAATCGAAATGGTGTTTTCCCACACTCCCTCATATTTTGATACTCTTCTATTTGTAGTATTCTAGTGGATTGGCCGAACACCACATCTTAGCCGAATCATTTCTAATCTTGCGCCTAAACGATAGAAGTGCATCTATTATTGTCAAGGGACTATATCAATCATGGATATTCGCATGTTGATTCTACGGAAATAGTGGTAAGCTGAACCATTTTTCTTAGACAATCGATATATATATCATTGTAATATCATTTTGATTAAGACATTTTCCAATGGAGGCAAGTGGAACCGTGTTGAAAGGAAAAGCGATTGGAGAACAAAAAAGGAGTGGATTTGCTACTCCTACTCCTAAGTTTAAGCGTAGAGCGGTTTCAGTGGTTCGAGATTTTCCACCGGGTTGCGGACCATCATCTGGTGAGAATAGACAAATCGTGGTCATTCACGATATCGAGAGTAAGCGTTTCAATAGATCGCTTGGGTTAGATTTAGATTTAATAAAAATCTCGTTCATTAGATTAATTGAGTACTATGTTGTCATAGGTGCCGACGATCAAGAGAGTTTAATACTTACCGTAATCAGGTGTGTAATCCTGTACCCTTCTGAATACATGTTTGAAATGGTGTGTAATCTCACACCAAAATTCTGTAAATCTGTGATTTAGCATCATATTAGAAATATCGATCATTGCTGCCTAAAAACTTAAAATCGGTAAAATGGTATGAATCGAGTATTTTGCCTAAACATCGTAAATACTAAGAATTGTCAAATCGGGGATTATTTGTAAAATTGACGAAAATGCCCTATGGGCCGAATTACGAAAATGCCCCTATAGGCCGAATTGCAAAGTTCTATAATTGGCCGATTTATGTAACAAATCTCTGGATTAATGATTGTTGTTTATATTTGTAAATATTATGCTTTATTATGTATGTTGCATTTCACAATTTAGCATGGGATGGGATAAATGTTGAAGAGAAGTGTAGCCTGGTGGCATTGCCACAAAAATGTTTGTTATTATGTTTCACTATGATTCCGGTGGTTGGGCCACAATCAAAATATATTATAAATGGCAACTTGCCTGCGATTGGTGTGTTTGGCGGGGTGGGTTGACTTGATCCCCACAGGTGTGATGGGATGGTACGGGTGGTGTGTAGCGGAAGGATTACTAGGATGGGTTGGGTTGCATATATATATTTTTTTCATTTATACATTGTTATGTAAATGGGTTTAGGCCCAAGATATTGCTATATGGGTTCAAGCCCAGTGGACAACGGTAAGGGGATTATACACTAAGTTCTAGTAACTCACCCCTTTTTCTTTAACCCTTGTAGGTAATGCTCAGTAAAGTGGACTTGGGCCATAGATGACTCGGTGGAGGCCATACTTCAGAAATGATTTTTATTGAACTTTAGATTTCTATTTTCGTCCACTTTAGTACTTTTACTATTTTGGGTTTTTATGTTGTAATAAGGCCTCTAGAATATTTTATTTTTGCTTTATGTTTAACAAACTTATTATCTTGCATAAATTGTTTTAAATGGGAATTTTACTAAAAACTTAAATAAAGATTTCCCAAAGTAGATTAACAAATGGATTTCATAACAAACTTTTACAAATATTTTAACTTGGAAATTTTCTCTCAACTTATCAATAATATTTTCAAAAGTCATGGTTTATAAGATCTTTAGTTCAAATTATCGAATTATCAATCAACTTTCGAGGTTAGTAGTATTTTATCAAATATTTTAAATCAAACTTGTTTTCTTGATTATAAAATAATACCTATTTTAGTTCGAATAAAAAGGATTTAACATGTTTTTCTCATGTGACATGTCTGATCCGGTCATAACGTATGGGCCGGGTATGGGGTGTTACAATAAATGTGATGTTGGTGCTTGGTTGGGGCGGCAATTAAAGCCATTTGTTGCTGATTTCTTTCCCAAAGAAAGTGAGTCGAATTTAATGTGCTTTTATGGACGAAATTAATAGCTTGGGCGGCACAACAAAAGAGCTGATTGTTCAGCTCTTCAAAGCATCTTTTCGAGAACAACAAGACCATTAATGTGCTGCTGGTGCATGGAACATCATTTAATGAAGAGATGGTGCATTAATTTGCTGCATGTTTGTTGGACGAAATTAATGATATGATGGGCATGCATGAACGCCATCAAAGAGCTACTGGTGCTTTTTTGAGTAGACCAAAAGACAAGGGAATTAATCCCATCGTGGAGCTCAAAAAGAGCTACTGATTGGAGTGCCCAAATGGCCATTCGGCCAAACATAAATAGCATGCATGAAATGGCAATTAAAGGAGTTGTCTACATGCATGGGGACGTTATTTATGAGCTATTTGTTCAGCTTTTTCAAAGCACATAATTTCGTGAACAATAAAGGAATTAATTTGCTGCATGGACAAGTTCCTTGGACGACACAAATAGAAGTTAATGTGCTGCTGATGGTTGGCGTCTCCAAGGTGATTAATCAGCCAATTTTTCCTCTCCATTAAGAAGGCTTTTGGCGTCCCAAGAGGCTGAATTTGACTCAACTAGAGGCTGCCTTTTCCTCTCCCACATTCAACCGAATTTGCAAGCACACCAAGGCCACTGATACGGGCATGCCCAAGGCCTCCAACATTTTGCGAACTGATGAGCTCGGGTCATTGAGCCCAAGTGTCGTGGAGCTTGTGTGCATCTTGGTGCACTTCCAAATTGAGCCGGATTAGCTCATTCGAGCTCAATTTGAGCTCACTCAAGCTCACTTCAGCTCATTGAGCTGATTCTTTAATTTTAATGTATTAAATAAATTAAGTATTTAATTTATTAAAATTCCTACAGCAAATTAAATATGTCTAAATAATTAATTTAGTGTTGTATTTCATTTGTTTAAGCTTAAATTAATTTTTTCACATTTTATTACATGTTTTTAAGTAGTTTTAAAGTTAAATTAAATGTGCAGTTTTTTTCGGTTTAAATAGGGGCTGTCGAAATTCAAAGTGTCCTAAATGGTGTCATTAAGTTGTCTAAAACGTCCATTAATGTGTCATGGTTATGTTTAATTGTTATTCAACTTATTTGGCTTGATTTAATATGCATTCATTCCCTTTTGTAGGTACAACCGAATGTACATGAAGCATTAAAGAGATACATGCACCTAGGTGCAATGTATGTGGCCGAATGCATGAAGGAGTTTTTCAGCCAAGTTACATGCATGGGCTGGTGCATTGCATGGGACAGTTCATGCATGAATTAAAGCAAGGCAAGGGAACATACATGAATGACCAGGTTCATGAAAGGATGTTCATCCATTGGTGTCTTCAAGGTGCAGCCGAATTGATGCAAGATTCATGCATACTAGGTTCAATGTATGGACGGCATTCAATGGACACATGCATGTGGGACGTTCATGCAAAGTAAGCTGCTGATTGTTCATGTAATTGAAGGTGCATGGACCATATTTATGGACAAATTGGAAGATAAATGCATGGGAAATTCGTACATGTACCAACCAGCATCTAGAACAAACTATTCTTCTCCCATGCATGAATATTACGCCATTTATTAAGGTACAAGGACGTTGGCCACAAGGAGGTGAATTTTTACACAATCAATTCAAGTATTCCAGCACATTAAAGCCTCATTCGGCCAAGGGAGATGTAGGAGTACTAAAGGGTTGCACATTCATGGCATTATGGCTTTCTTCAAGGCTAAGTGTGCATGAATGCATCAAATGAAGCAACATGATGTTTCAACCAATTCATGCATTCATCCTTCAAGTTCATTTGCTTAATTTTGAAGTTGCCTTTTGATATTACATTCAGCTGAACAAGACCCATTTAATTGAGTTCATTTAAGCTCAAGGATGCACCTAGACAAGTGTATTGCACTCTTCAAGCTCCAAATTCGTTCAAGTTCATTAGCCCCTCTAGAAACCGACCATTGGGCTCCAAATTAGCTGAATTTAGCTCCATCACTTTAGTGTTTTAATTTTGGAACTTTCTAGGCTCATTCTAGACTAATTTTACTTAGCTATTAAGTTCCTAAGTTGGCCATTCGGCTACCTAGATTATCACTACAAATAGTTGTTGTTTTTCATTTGTAAAGAGGTTGTTGAACTTTGATATATTTTATGAACTTATGTTCTTGAGTGAGTTTTATCTCCTCTTTGTTTTCGTACGAGTTTCGATTCAGACTTATCAAGCTTGCTTGTGGCGTCAATCGTACTCTTCCATACCATTATACCATTGGTTCTTACTTCACTAAGTAACGGGCCTTTGGTCCATCATCGATTTCCATATTTTCACCTTAAACACTATAGAAACCGGGGTGACACCTCCGAGTATTGAATCGTTTCTTGTTTAAGTCCTATTCTCCATTTCCACCAAACTATCAAAATATCACCTAATCTTTATCCATCTTCTTTCATCGTAAAATTGAACCTATCCTTCTCTATATCCGAATCATTCCCATACTTAAACACCTCCATTCCTAACTTAAACCATCTTCTAAACAAATTCACTTAAGCTTCCGCAAACTCATCCATATTTTCTGGTTATTTCCCGAAAGGCTTATCTCCTCCTCATAGACGATTGGGCAACTCGTATACTTTTCAACTCTCCCTAAGATGGACTATATCTTCTGGTATTAGAGCTACCAAACGAGTATTTTCGACTACAATCGTAAAGCCGGAAGTTAGTTCGTGTTTGTAAAAAAAATAAAAAAAAATCAGAGTTGTAAATTTTAATTTTTCTTTGTAATTAGCATATAGTGCATTTTGGTGAAAAAAAAGAGAGAGAATTACGAAAATTAAAAAAAAAATGAGTTAAAAAAAGTGAAAGTTTTGCAAGTTGTGAATTTTGAATTACTTTTTCGGTCTCAAGACCTTCATTTCTACCCCATCCTTCTTCTCGATCTTCAAAACCCCTATTTGTCTTTTCTCTTTGTTTTTAGCCAACCGTACACCTAACGTTTACCCTTGAAACCTATTTTGAAGTCGACCCTCAAGCTGCAATAAGTCCTTTCGAAGTGAAGTACAAACTTGCGAGAGCGAGAAAGAGCGGTAAAAGGCACGAGTGTTACATCAAAGAAAAAAAAGCCTTATACGAGTAAAACACAAGTGTAAGCGAATTTTCTTTGTGAGTGACTTATGAGGTTTTTTTTGTGGCATTTTAAATTTGCTATTTATTTTCTTTCTTTATAACGTCTTTTCTTTTCAGCAATAAACATGGCTTAAGAAGTGTTCTCTGAATCTGACTATCAATACTTGTTGAACGGAATGCGAAGCATCGTGAACACCAAGTTTGACAAGTTGTACAAGCGGTTGGATCAAATCGAGGAACGCGACCGACAAGAACGACTTTCTTCCAATCGAAGGTCAGAGTCAAGGTCATCTCAAAGACACACATTCGAAGAACATTCGAGAAGAATTTGTGACCGAGATTCTTATTCCCTCAAGGAGTTCAAGACGGTATGAATTAAACCGTGACTTTGATACCTTTCAAAATTACCAACGAGGAAGTGAATGTGGTTCATATATGTCGAAGTACTCATCCACGAAAGATCATTCTCGAAGTAGTCCAAATCGTGATTCTTATTTGACGAGAGATTCAAGGCGAAGCAAAACGAATAACGAGTTTGAAGCCTTTTACAATGACGACCAAGAAAGCATGAGTTATACTTCTTATGATTCAAAGAAGTCCTGTCCGAAGAATCTTTCATGAGGAATTAATCAAGATATCTATGAGAACATCGCTTCGATCTTAGAAACAAATCCTAGTATTTTTGATTCTTTCAAACCATCCACTTATTGTAATCAAAATGAAAAAGAAACATCAAATGAAAAAGAAAATAAAGAAAAAGAAATCGAAAAAGAGTTCGAGAGAAAAGAAAATAAAAATGAGAGTGAAGAAAAAGAGAATAAAAGAGAGGAAAAAGAAATCATGAGAGAAAAAGAGAATGAAAAAAAGAAATTTGAAAAGAAAATTGAAAATGAGATTGAAAAAGAAAGTGAAAATGATGTTGAAAAAGAAACGAGAGAACAAGATGAGCGCGAAGAAGAGAGTGTTGAATTAACTAACCCATCAGAACTTTGTTCTTCTTCTGTTTCTTCTTTATAGGAATCTGAGAAGCCGAGCAATGAAAATCTTCAACTTCAATACCTTCCCGACGAGCGACGATTTTGTTTGATTGACAAAAGTAAAGTTAAAAGTGAAATAGAACCGCCCATGCCAGAAGGTAAGGAAGGTAAAGAAAGTACGTGTTTTAAAACTATTCCGTCTCCATCAAGTTTCCCTAATGTTTGCGATTGTGTGGATAATGTTGTTGATTGCCATCATTCGATCATTTTTGATGTTTTAAGTGATGGTAAAATGAGTTTGTCTACTAATAATCAATGCGATGCAAAGTATGATGGTGGAGAGACGCATAGTCGACAAATGCAAGACTCGAGTAAGTATGACAATGATTTTTCTCTTAATCTCAACCTGTTTGATTGTGGTTATTATGAGATTAGTTCATTGTCCAATACGGAAACTTTGAGTTTTTGTAAATCTATTTTGGAGCACGTCAAGAGCTTTGATCGCTCGATCTTGAGTATGCATTGTTCATGTAACATCCCGAAATTGGGCCTAGTAGGATTGGGCCCAATGGGCCTTGATTTAAAATTTTTGAGAACGGCATTAATACAAGTTAGACTTATTAGGTAAGTTATTTTGGAAGGTTAGAGGGCTTCTATGAAATCCCGGGATCAAATATTAGCTTTGGGGAAATTTTGGTTTTAGGTGAAAAAAACCCTGGAAGTTGGCAGGTAGGCCTTAAGAATAAAATGTGGGGAAAAATGACACAAAAGGAGTGTGTGGTGTAGTGGCAAAGTGACGCCACTTAAGAGGCAAGGGGGATGACGCCACAAGGAAGGAAGGAGGTCCAAGGTTCAAGTCTTGGCTTTTGCATTTTGGTTTTCTTTTACTTGGACCTCGAATTTGGCTATAGATTTATATTTAGTTGCGCATGGTTTAAGACACAAGAGGAGCTTGTGGCCAAGTGGTTAACAGCGTGGATTATGTTGCAAGGGAGCCTGGTTCGAATCTCATGAGAAGCAAGGGAGTATTTATTTTGCGGTGCGGACGGGAAGAGTTTTGATTGAATTTAAACTCTCATCGACGAAGGGATCCCACATCGGAAAGATACAAAGAAGGAAGGTGAAGAGCTAGCTATATATATAGCATTCTAGGAGGAGGATGAATACACCTTGAGGGCGTTTGGGCACGGGAGTGGTCGAGCGCGGATTAGCACTAGAGTTCTATCGGTGTGTAACTCTCTCTACTCTAGCCAGTAGAGCGGCGCCAAAGCGCCGATCACGGCAATAGTAGCCACACGAGCGCGCGTGCGAAGCGCACGTGTGGGGCTTCGACGCGATAGTTGAGGCCATCGTAGTATTCTTGTGGGTTGGGGTCGCAGGGCGCGATGGGCGAAGGGGGCCCAATGGGCCCGTGGGCCCAATATAGGAAAATGTATGATGGTGTAGTATATAGTGAACTAGACTAGGTGAATCTCATAAATGTGGCTAGATTTGTGTTAGGTGGGCCACACGAGCGTGTGGGCCCGAATGGGCCGAAATTGGGCTTTAGGCCCAATAGTCCATTTCGACCAGAAATGGTAGTTGGGTCGCTTCGGGCGACTTGGGCCTTTGGAAAGGCCATTCCAGGTACGAAATTACCGATATGCCCTTGGTGGGTAAATTACGAAAATGCCCTTGGTGGGTAAATTACCGATATGCCCTTGGTGGGTAAATTACGAAAATGCCCTTGGTGGGTAAATTACCGATATACCCTTGGTGGGTAAATTACGAAAATGCCCTTGGTAGGTAAAATTACGGTTATACCCTTAGAGGTTGATTAGGGTGATTATGTTGTTTTATGTCTATCTGATTATGATGGTAATTCATGTTATACTTATATTTGATATATGTCTAGCATACATGACATACTGCATACACGAATTATTATGTCATATTGCATGGGTTATATGAGTGGAGGGGGCAGTGATATTCGTGTCGACGGGCACCAGTGGTTTGGTACCACATTGTGACTACGGTCACCAGAGGTTTGGCACCTCCAGAGGTTTGGCACCTCATAGCGTCTCGTCCCAGTGGCTTAGCACCACAGTGGGTTGGCCCCACAGCTGATTATACGGGATTGACGCCAGTGATTTGGTATCACACGATGGGTTGGCCCCATCATTGGATTCGTGACTTCGGTCACCAGTGATTTGGTATCACATTCGTGTCTCCGGACACCAGAGGTTTGGCACCTCATAGCGTCTCATCCCAGTGGTTTGGTACCACGGTGGGTTGGCCCTGAGATAATACAATGGGATTGACGCCAGTGATTTGGTATCACACGATGGGTTGGCCCCATCACTATTATTCGTGACTTCGAGTCACCAGTGGTTTGGCACCACAATATTGATGAATATCGTGTCCTTGGACACCAGTGGTTTGGCACCACCAGTGGTTTGGTACCACACGGGGTAGAAAAAGGAGTTGCGGATGGCTAGGTTTGGGTGCATGATATGCATATTTTCATATGAAATTGTGTAAGGGCCTGTTGGATGGGGATTTACACACTGAGTCTCGATGACTCACCCCTTAGTTAAATTTTGCAGGTAATCATTAGATCGCGGATTTGGGAGCTGAGGTGGACTCGTGGAGGCCATACATATGTTTACTCGTAAATTCGTTTCTTGTATTTGGACTTATTTTTATTTGAGTTTTTGTTATGTAATAAGGCCTTGGGTATTTTATTTGGTTTCAGCTTTCAATTTGTTTATTGCTTGTTATTAAATGATCAATATGAGATTTTCCTAAAATGATAATAAACCATTTCTTATTCAAAATTTCTTAAACTCGATTTCTCACCACAACTATAAAGAATATGAGCTTTTTAACGAATGCACAGTTTTTAAACATTCCTTTCATGTGACATGCCAGATTCGATCATAACGTTTAGGCCGGGTTTAGGGTGTTACAGTTCATATTGGTTTAATATGTTTGAATCATCGAAACCATTGACTCATTTTGACTCAAATAATCAAAATCAAGTTTTTAAACCGGGAATATGTTTTATATCATCTGGTATATCTTGTTGGAAAATCAGGCAAACTCAATTATGTGCAAATAATTCCTATTGTTTTGATTCGTGTTCTTTGGAAAAGGTAATGAAATTTGCCCACTTTCTGTTCAATCTTTATTCGTTCCTGAAACAAATTCTATGGTTGTACTTGAAATTCACATATTATTTGAAAAAGGTTGATTCGCGAGCGAAGCCACGACTACATTATGATTCCGAGGAGCGAAGGTTTGTAATGGTTGAACAAGGTAAAAAGGTTCTTAGTCTTTCCGCGCATCAAGGCAAGTCACTTGAAGACTTTGAGATGTTCTTGTTCTCTTTGGATGAATTTAAAAGTTATGTCACTGATTTTCCTTCTGTAAAACACCTAGATCATGATTCGATTGAATGTCCTATTCTGTTTCTGGATGATCTATCTATTTTGATGTTTGATAAAAAGATGCTCGTTTTTTATAATTGGGATGATGATAAGCTTTGCATCAATGAATCGACTTTTGTGAATCATTCAGATCATGAAATGCTTAATCGTTCCATTTTGCTTGTTCATGTTCTATCTGCTTTAATGATTGACAAAAAGATTCTTGTGTTCGATACTTGTTACAATTCATGTGCGAGTGGTTCCTTATTTCATACAAAGCAAGGTTTGGATGTTCAACTTCGAGTGCCATATGCACTTTCCCCACTACTTGCTTGTGACGAATATATCTATCTTTTGGTGTGCTACTCGCATAATCATCTTGTCTTGTGGAATCCAATTAGATTGTATGCATGCTTTGAAGCTTATCCGCTTTTGTTCCAAAATTTTGACAGTGCATTGAACCTTTTGTATGGTAAAGAGCTTATGCCTGTCCGCATGTGATTTATTTTTTTGGTGTTATTTTTATTCGGGTTGCAAGTATGTTTAAAACATTTCTTGCTAATTCTTGAATTTTTTTCAGGTGTTGCGATTATCATCTGTCCCGTTTTGATACGGGCACGCCCGGGGCACCATCGATCTTCAAGTCGACGAGGCTCGACGCCAAAGTCCCAAGTGCCGTGGAGCTTGTGTGCATCTTGGTGCACTTCTAAATTGAGCCAGATTAGCTCAATCGAGCTTAATTTGAGGTCACTCGAGCTCGTACCAGCCCATTGAGCTGATTGCTTTTTAATTTAATGCTTTAAATAAATTGGACAATTTAATTATTTAATTTTTCTACAGCAAGTTAAGTGTCTAAATATTTTATTTAGTGTCAAATCTAATTTGCCTAAGTCTAATTTAATTTGTGTCATTTTATTACAGCCTTTTAAGTGTGTTTTAATTTAAGAATTAAAGTGCAGAATTTTTCTAGTCATTTAGGGGCTGCCGAATTTAGTATGTGTGCTAAGTGTGTGTTTAATGTGTCCAAAGTATCTATTTATGTGTCTTGGACGTGATTAATTGTTATTCAATTCATTTGGCTTGATTTAATATGCATTTTCAAGTGACCCAAAACTCATCTCCTCTTCTAGAAACATGGCTAATGAAGTTCCCAAGGGCTGTACATGGACTTGGACGGATTTCTTCTTCATGAAGTGTAACACCCTAAAATTCAAGTATCGATTTATTGCATGTTTTGGTGTTTAGTTTATGAAGGAAAAATTTTCTTATTTCTTTTTGTGCCTATTATAATCCTGAAGAAGAGTATAGAATTATTCGGGTATGGAATAATTTTTTTATAGTTTGAGAATTTTTTGAAGTGGAGCAAGTGGCATTGACACTTAAGTTAAATTAAGTGTTAAATAGTAGCATAAGATGAGTAAATGGCAAGGTGGTGTTGGCGCATGGGTTATAGCTTGAGGAGAGTGGTTCGAATCCCTTGGATGGCATTTTGACAACTTTTATTTTGCTCTTCTATGGTAAGTGTCGGCCAAGCTTATTTATGGTAAGTGTTGACCTTGTTATTTTGGTTAGTATATCATAGGAATAAGGTAAGAGTGAATTTTTGGTAGGGAATCAAGAAAATATGGAAAGATATGGAGACATAGGGCAAGTATCAAGGAAAGTGTTTTGGAAACAAATTCATGGTCATTTGACCAATGAATTTGGACGACAATATGGCTAGGGGAAGGTTGGCGAATTTTGCTAGTAGTTGGCTAGGATTAGGAGTTTGTTTTGGTCATTCCTAGCATTTTATGCAAAGGTTTGCAATTCTCTTTTCAACCTTTCTCCTTGGCCGAAATTGAGCTTTTGGTAAACCTTAATCTTTTGACAATTTGGTCATTTTTGCATATCACACTAGTACTCTTTTGTTTTCTTTGTCATAGTGCCGAAATTGCTAACACCAAAAAGACCATTCTTTTTCCTTCTCTTTTTCCCATTGCCGAATGTACCTTGCTTCTTATCACATCTTTTTCTTTCTCTTTTCCTTCTCTTTGAAAACCGAATCCTCATCATCATCTTTTTCTTCCATCTTTTATTTCTTTCTTTTATTTTTTTTCAATCAAAATTTTCTCCATTAATTCTCTCATGGCCGAATGTTGATGTACCCATAGCCGAATCATTTTTCTATTTTCTTTGGTCTTATAGCCGAATCCTCCATCTTGCACAAACATCTTTCTCAATCATCTCTTCTCAACCGTGGACAATAGGTAAGGATTCTTTTTAGTTCTTGTTAGTTATAGTTGTCATGGCGAATCTTGATAAGGGGTATAAAGGCTTCTTAGATCGAAATAAACGTTCGTTCTATTAACGTTTTTATTCGTTATACTTTAGTGCAATAGTGGAAGACCAGGAACTCAAGTGTTCGTGAGTATCATAAAACGATTTGTTCGATTCTCATTTTTGGAACAAGGATCTTTGTGGTAAGCAAATTTCACCCTTTAACCCTTAGTCATATTTCGATGTAATATTAGATTGGATTAACGATCTTTTGTCTTTGAAGACAATCAAAATAGGGAAAAAAAGGGCGGTGAATAGTGTTCGAGAGAAGAGGGGTGGTTCCGTTATTCCCCTAAGTATAAACAAAGGATCTATTTCAAACAATCCAGATTTCCCTTTGGGTTGTGGGCGTTCATCCGAGGAGAATCAATTGTTTGAAGTAGTTCGTACTCCCGAACCATTATTTGTTCGTGGATTTGATTCGGTTGTGAACCATCAATCGGGGAGAAACCGCAAGTAGAAGTAGTTCGAAAATCGAGGGTAAAAGTTAGATCATTAATTTCTAAGATTGATTTCGTTAATAAAATATAGTGATTCTAATTATCGTGATATGTATAGGTGTTGACGAAAGCGGGAAAGTCTAGTTCTCACTATAACCGGTGTGTAACTTCACACTTATCTTTTCGGGTTAGATACTAAATAGTAAGTATTATGATAAATCGTAAAAATGGCCAAATCAAAAATGTTGTAGTAATAAGTACTTTTGTGTAAATCCATAAAAGCGCTAGATTGATAAATTGGGCCATAAAGCGCTAGATCGATAAATTGGGCCATAAAGCGCTAGATCGATAAATTGGGCCATAAAGCGCTAGATCGATAAATTGGGTCATAAAGCGCTAGGTCGATAAATCGGGCCATAAAAGCGCTAGATCGATAAATTGGGCCATAAAAGTTTGCTAGATCGCTAATGGTAGGAAAACCTCTAGTTCGAGATATGGGCCAAAGTTTAATACTATATTGTTAATAGGCCCAAATGAAAGGTTTTATTAAAAACTCATTTGTATTATGGGTTATTTGATAAATTATTTATGATTAAAGTTTGTTATTCATACATAAATGCATGGGATGGGATTTGATGAAGAGAAGAAAGGCACCGTGGCCACGTGTATCTAGTTCGGTGGCTCTGCCACAAAATTTTGGCTTAATGCCTCTAGTTCGGTGACTATGTCACAATCTAGTTCGGTAGTGCACTACAATATTATTTAAAAGGCTAAATGCCTACGATTGGTGTGTTTGGCGGGGTGGGTTGACTTGATCCCCACAGGTGTCTTTGGTTAGTACGGGGTGTGTAGCGGATGGAAATTAGGCTTGGTTGGGAAATTCATTTTACATGCATTTTATATATTTTATTTCATTTTATATTGTTAAAATTTGTAATTGGGCTCAAGCCCAAATTAATGCCTTGATGGTCTGGCCCAATAATGGTGGTAAGTGAGTTACACACTGAGTTCTTTGTAACTCACCCCATTTTATTATCCATCTCAGGTAATGGAAATTGATGTGGACTTGGGCCGAGAGATGACATGGTGGAGGCCATACTACAAGCTTGGGTTTCATAAACTATGAACTTATTTAAGTTACTTATTTTAATTACTATTTTGGGTATGATGTAATAAGGCCTCTAATTATGTTTTTATGGATTTTTATGTGTGGATGGATTTAATTTTATTTTAAGACTCTTAATATGGGCTTATGTTAAATCTATAAGTTTTCTTAAAAATATTGTGTTTTATAAAAATTTTGGACACCTAAATTACTTTTCAATTTCTTTCAAATTCTTTTAAAACTACGTTAAGGTTTTGACTAATATATATATGAGATTTCAAACAAGTATTTTTCTTAATTCATAATCCTTGTACTTAGTTTTTATCAAACTTTATTTCTAAAGGTTTTGCATTTCTGTTTTACTTAAGTCATTAGAGAATTTTGGATGTTCGTTCGGTGTGACAAACCAAATCTCGTCTTAACGCATAGACCTGGTTTGGGGTGTTACATGAAGCATGGCTATTGACATTCCAAGAGGCTGAATTTGGACTTGTCCATTGAACTCCTTCAAGCATTCATCTACCAAGTTAATTGCTCCATCTAGAAGTTGTCCACTTGATTCCCATTCAGCCGAATCTGCCTATAACCACTTAATGAGTTTATTCCAGATTTTTTAGCTCAATTAAGCCTTTTAGAAGTGGCCTTTGACATCCTCAATGCATGGGAAACTATAAGGAAACCTTCTCCAAAATTCTGGAAATTTCTAAGTGTTTCTAGATTAATTTAGCTTAGTTATTAAGTTATTTGAATGACCATTTGGCTAGCCCTATGATAGCCTATAAATAGTTGTTAATTTCATTTTAAAATATAGACTTTTTGCCATTTTTATGAAACATATGAACTTTGTTCACCGAGTGAGATTTTCTCCTCTCTATCTTTCGTACGAGTTTCGATCCCGACTTATCAAGCTTCGCTTGTGGCGTCAATCGTACTCTCCCATTTTATTATACCAACAGTTCTTATCTTTATAGATAACGGGTCTTGGTCCGCCATTGAATTCCATCCTTCCACCTTAAACAAGTATAGAAACTGGGGTGACACTCGTTAGTGTTAAATCGCTTCTTTGTTTAAGTCCTATATCCCATTTCCACCGAACTAACACTTATCTTAGATTTCTTCTTTGTTTCATCCTTAAACCGAGTCATCAAAATACCATATTCTTTACTTTCAATTCTAAACCAAACCTATCCATTTATCCTCTAATCATTTTTTTTTCATTAACAATCCATCTCCATACTTAGTCAAATTATCATCACTTTTTGACAGCTTCCGCAACTTTAATCTATTTTCATCCATATTCTTCGATTATTTTCCCGAAGGCTTATCTCCTCCTCGTAGACGATTGGGCAACTCGTATACTTTTTGAATCTCTCTGAGATGGACTGTATCATCTGGTACCAGAGCCACCAAACGAGGATTTTTGACGACGTATGTGAAGCCGAATTAAGTTCGTAAGTTGAAAAAAAAAGAAATTGTTAAAAAAAATTCTCAAGTTGTAATTTTCGTTTCTTGTATTACATAATAGTGTATTTGGAGTAAAAAAAATGAAAATTCAAAAAAAATCGAAAAAAATTGAAAATAAAAATACGAACAAAAAAAAGTGAAGTTCTTGAAGTATATGCAAGTTTTTTGTTCCCATCTTTTCTATTCCGTGTTCTGATCATCGAAAATCAATCTTCTACCCTGACCCTCAACTTTTCGTTACCATCGTTGGTACTTATTCTTCTACCCCGACCCTCAACTTTCCGTTACCATCGTTGGTACTTATCCTTCTACCCCATTTGCCTTTTCTTTTGACTAGCCTACCCGATACCAAACTTTTTTCTATTTAGCCTCCCCTATTCCCGACATCAATCCGTTGTTAACCAATTTTGAAGCTGACCTTCAAGCCGCGATAAGTCTATTTGAAACGAAGTACGAAATTGAGAGACGAGAACGAGCGGTAAAAGGCACGAGTGTAATCATCAAAGAAAAAGCCTTATACGAGTGAAACACGAGTGCGAGCAATTTTTCTTTGTGAGTGACTCGTGAGGTTTTTTGTGGTAAGGCATTTTAAATTTTCTATTTATTTTCTTTCTTCATAACATCTTTCTTTTCAGCAATAAACATGGCTCAAGAAGTGTTCTCTGAATCTGACTATCAATACTTGTTGAACGGAATGCGAAGCATCGTGAGCACCAAGTTTGACAAGTTGCACAAGCGGTTGGATCGAATCAAGGAACGTGACCAACAAAAATGACTTTCTTCCAATCGAAGGTCAGACTCAAGGTTGTCTTGAAGACACGCATTCGAAGAACATTCGAGAAGAGATTTTGACCGAGATTTGTACTCCTTAAGGAGTTCGAGACGGTATGAATCAAACCGCGAATTTGAGACCTCTCGTGATTACCATCGAGAAGGTATGGTTCCTTCTTCAAAAGCTTCAACTTATTCATCTACGAAGAAACCTTTATGAAGAAGTGAACGTGGGTCACATACGTCGAAGTATTCATCCTCGAAAGATCATTCTTGAAGTGGTTCATACTATGATTCCCATTTGACGAAAGATTCAAGGCGAAGCAAAGCAAATTTCGAGTATGAATCCTATTACGGTGACAACCAAGAAGGCATGAGTTATACTTCTTATGATTCAGCGATGTTCCGTACAAAAAATCTTTCACGAAGTATCGATCGTGACATCTATGAGAATATTGCTTCAATCTTAGAATCAAACCCGTCCATTTTTTATTGTTTTGAATCTTCCTCTTGTTGTACTCGAAATGAAAAAGAAAACTCAAATGAAAAGGAAAAAGAGAAAGAACAAAAAGAAGAAAAAGAAAGAAAAATTGAAAAAGAAAAGAAAATTGAAAAGAAAATTGAAATTGAGAAAAACATTGAGAAAGAAAGTGAGAAAGAAAAAAATGTTGAAAAAGAAACGAGAGAAAAGAGTGAGCGAGAAAACGAGAGTGAATTTTCAACTAACCCATTTGAAGTTTTCTCTTCTTTTGTTTCTTCATTTCAGGATTTTGAGGACCAAGTGACGACTACCAACTCCAATACCTTCCTGAAAAGCGACGTTTTACTTTGATTGAAAAAGGTGAAGTTAAACCACACGAGTCGGAAGGTAAGGAAAGTAAGGAAGGTAAGTGTTTGGAAGTGATTCCGTCTCCACCAAATTTTTCGAATAATTGTGATTATGTGGATAGCTTCGTCAATTGCCATTCTTTGATTAATTGTGACGACTTAAGTGGTGGTAAGACGAGTTCATCTCATAGTAATCATTGTGATGCAAAGTGTGACGGTGGAGTAGTGTCTATCCGACAAATGCAAGACTCGTTAAGGTATGACGATGACTTTTCTCTTAATCCTCATTTGTTTGATTGTGGTTATTATGAGATTTGTTCGTTGTCTAACATGAAATCTTTGAGTTTTTGTAAATCGGTTTTGAAACATGTTAAGAATTTTGATCGTTCGATTTTGAATATTCACCATTCCTATTGGTTTAACATGTTTGAATTTTCTAAACCGTTGTCACATCTTGACTTAAATAGTCAAACCCATGTTTTTAAACCGGGAATCTGTTCTGATTTGCTTTATGGGAAATTCAAGTATCACCTGGTAAGTTTAAAATACTTCTATCTTTTTGATACTTGGTTTTTGAGTAAGGTTGCGAAATTTGTTCATTTTGTCTACAATTTTTATTTGCTCCTTAAGCAAATTTGGTGGTTGTATTTGAGATTTACAATCCATTTGAAAGGTGTTGATTCAAACGCAAAGCTTCGACTACATTACTTGCCCGTGGAGAGAAGGTTTGTAATGCTCGAACAAGGTAAGAATGATCTTTGTCCTTCTGCGCATAAAGGTACATTTACTGAACTTGTTAATGCATTTCTGCTCCCTACGGATGGTGAAAAGCTTTGCGTTGTTGATTTCGTTGTTGTAAAACATTTAGATCATTACATGCTTAATCGTTCTTTTCTGTCTGTTTGTGATCTATCTATTTTGATGATGGATGAAAGGCTTCTTATGATTAGTAATTTTGATAATTCTTGTATGAAAGATTCCACATATACTCACATGTGTAAACCGTTTGAAGATTTTGAGATGATTTTGTTCTCTTTGGATGTTGATAGTGAATTTGTTGATGAATTCCATCTTATAGATCATTTAGATCATGAATTGTTTGAATGTCCTAATCTGTTTATTGATGATCTATCTATCTTGTTCATTGACAAAAAGAATCTTTTGTACTATAAATTTTATAATTCATGTGAGAGTGATGTCATAAATTGTTCAAAGCAAGATTTGGATGTTCAATCTTGGGAGCCATATGCATTTTCTCCATTACTTGCTTGTAACGAATATATCTATCATTTGACGTATTATTCGCATGAAGTTTTTGACTTATGGAATTCATTTAAATCGTATGCATGTTTCGAAGCTTATTCCATCTTGTTTCAAAAATTTGACAAGGCTTTGTTTATTTTGCATGATAATGTGCTTATGCCTATTTGCATGCGATTTATTTGTTTGGTATCTGGATTGCAAGTATGTCTAAAACTCTTGCTAACTTCTGATTATACTTTACAGGTGTCACGAATATCATCCGTCCCGTTTAATCGAGGAAAACCGAGTCAAGAGGAATTTTGTTTGGAAAACCAACAGGTCAGTTCGAGGACGAATCATCTTGAAGAGGGGAGGGATGATACGGGCACGCCCGGGGCACCATCGATCTTCAAGTCGACGAGGCTCGACGCCAAAGTCCCAAGTGCCGTGGAGCTTGTGTGCATCTTGGTGCACTTCAAAATTGAGCCAAATTAGCTCAATCGAGCTTAATTTGAGCTCACTCGAGCTCGCACCAGCCCATTGAGTTGATTGCTTTTTAATTTAATGCTTTAAATAAATTAGACAATTTAATTATTTAATTTTTCTACAGCAAGTTAAGTGTCTAAATATTTTATTTAGTGTCAAATCTAATTTTCCTAAGTCTAATTTAATTTGTGTCATTTTATTACAGCCTTTTAAGTGTGTTTTAATTTAAGAATTAAAGTGCAAAATTTTTCTAGTCATTTAGAAATTTCATAGAATTTAGTATGTGTGCTAAGTGCGTGTTTAATGTATCCAAAGTGTCTATTTATGTGTCTTGGACGTGATTAATTGTTATTCAATTCATTTGGCTTGATTTAATATGCATTTTCAAGTGACCCAAAACTCATCTCCTCTTCTAGAAACATGGCTAATGAAGTTCCCAAGGGCTGTACATGGACTTGGACGGATTTCTTCTTCATGAACCATGGCTATTGACGTTCCAAGAGGCTGAATTTGGACTTGTCCATTGAACTCCTTCAAGCATTCATCTACCAAGTTAATTGCTCCATCTAGAAGCTATCCACTTGACTCCCATTCAGCCGAATCTGCCTATAACCACTTAATGAGTTTATTCCAGATTTTTCAGCTCAATTAAGCCTTCTAGAAGTGGCCTTTGACGACGTCCTCAATGCATGGGAAACTATAAGGAAACCTTCTCCAAAATTCTGGAAATTTCTAAGTGTTTCTAGATTAATTTAGCTTAGTTATTAAGTTATTTGAATGACCATTCGGCTAGCCCTATAATAGCCTATAAATAGTTGTTAATTTCATTTGTAAAATATAGACTTTTTTTTCCATTTTTATGAAACATATGAACTTTGTTCATCGAGTGAGATTTTCTCCTCTCTATCTTTCGTACGAGTTTCGATCCCGACTTATCAAGCTTCGCTTGTGGCGTCAATCGTACTCTCCCATTTTATTATACCAACGGTGTAACATCCTTAAATCGGGGTCTCTGCATTTTGTATGTGTTTGCATGTGATGATATGCCTACTGTGCTAGTGTAGCATGTTTTGGGGTCTAGGCATGACCTCGGGTTAGGCCTGGGTCATGGCCAAAAATTTTGTTTTAGTGCTTAGGAAGAGGGAGCTAGGAGAGTTAGGGGGTTAAAAGAATTTATTGAAGGATTGGGACATAAACAACCTAGTGGCAAAGTGGCAAAGGCGCCACTAAGGTGCCAGGTGGGTGACGCCACATGCAGGGAAGGAGTGCTTGGGTTCGAGCAGCAGGAATTGCACTTTCTGCTTATTATTATTATTGTTTTTTTTCACGCCAGAAGCAGGGAAGAGGAGTGCTCAGGATGGACTCTGGGAGATAAGGATGGAAGGGGTCAAACGGATTTGAACTGATATAGGGGAGGGAATTTAGGAGTTTGAATCTTTCCAAACTCATTTGAAGGAGTTGGCCGAATTATGGACTTTGGGGAAGGAGGTGTAATTGGTTTTGGGTTATTTGGAGGGTGGCCGAATATGCTATGGGAGCTAGCTAGAGTCGGCTAGCTTAGAAGGCTTCTTTATTTTTTGTTTGGTGTCAAAACCGAAACCCCTCTTGCTTTTCTCTTCATTTTGGTTTTTTCTTTCGGCAACTTGGGCATTTGGCCGAACCAATTTTGCAACTCCCTTTGAAGAGTCGAAACTCAATTCTCTTCTTTTCTTTCTTTTCGGTTCACTCATTGTTAGCCTACCTAGCCGAATCCATCTTAGTTCCCTTCTTTTCTTCCTATTTTGCTCAAAGCCGAAAGCAACTCTTTCCACTTCATCTTTTCTTTCTTTCAAATCTCCCTGTGCCGAAATCTCTTGCTTTCTCCTTTGCCGAATCCCTTCATTCCCATTCCCTTTTCTTCTTCATCTCTACCACCTTCAAAAGCTGAAATCTTGTTGAGTTCTCTCCTCTCTTCTTTCAAGTATTTGGCCGAATACCCTTGGTCTTATTTTCTTCTCTTTTCACGTGATCTAGTCTCTATTGAAGTGTCGAATCTATCTCTTTCTTTTTGAGTCATAGCCGAATCTCCTGTCGAAATCCCTAACATCACTTAGGGGTGCCGAACGTTGGTGCTTGGTAGCCGAATACAGTGGGTTTTCGGGATTTGGTTGCCGATCTAGGTAAGGGTTCTAGCGTTTGGATCTGTTTCTTATTCGTTCAAAAGCCGAAGGCTAATCATTTTTTTTGTGTGCTAGTGCTTGGCCGATTGCAAGGGAGGTGCATCACATAGCTTTAGGATTTGGTTGGAAACCAAATTGGCATTAAGGTAAGGTGCTACCTTCGTGCGACATATCTTTGGGATTTTGTGATTAAGCCGAATGGCTATATTTCTAAAAATGTAGTGTGGACCGATTGTAGGAAAGGGGGAAGGCAAACGTTTCGGGATCTCGTTAGTTTCGCGTAGTTTTGGGATTTCGCTTAGATCTACGAATAGTCGTGTGTGTAACGCGCTTACACTTCGTTAGTATGATATGTTTATTATGTTAACAAGTAATAGCAATTGAAACCGGTAGTTATGCTTTATGGCATGAGCGTGGACTCGGGTAAGTCCCCGATTATGGATCTCGATATATGCTATCATGTCATTGTTTCTTTGCTATGCCATGTGTTATTTGCATCATCATACGTTATTATGCCACGATTGATATGGACATGATGGTGGGATTGTTGAGAGGAGGGGAAGAATTATTTGACCTGTCACCAAAGTGGTTTTGACCACACGACGGGTTGGCCCCGTCTTGATACTATTATTTGTGACTAAGTCCCAGTGGTTTTGACCACCAGTGGTTTTGACCACATATGGATATTGTAACACCTCAAACCTGGCCCATTCGTTACGACCGAATTTGAGATGCCACTGCGGAAAAATGTTTGAAGACTGATTTCACTTTTGGGAAAAACATTAAAAATTTTATTATTTGAAAACCATGTCCAATTAAAAATTCTAAATAATATATAAGCTTGATAAAAATATCTGGATTAAAACTTTAGTATATATAGATTTAAATAAAATCGTTTGCAAATAATTCCTCAATTGTCAATCCATAATAAAACATAATAATAAACTTAATGAAAAACACTTAAACAAACTTTAAATACTTTTAGGGGGCCTTATTACAATAAATAATTAAACAAAAGTTCTTAGTAATAAACTGAATAAAATAAAGAAGATGTCTTCTGCATGGGCCACCTCGTATCCACTCCAACCCGGTCCAATCACCATGAATCATTTGCGATGTTTAATAAAAATTGGGTGAGTCATACAGACTCAGTGTGTAATTAGTCCACTGAATTCCACCCACATGTTAACCACATATTAACTCATATATCAGATATCAATTATCAAATTCACATGTTATCACATTACAGGCTTGGCCCATATTCATATCACATTCATCTAATAGGGTAGTTGACCACATAATTTCCACATACTGGGCTTAGCCCATTTCCACATTAATCCACATATCATATTGGGCTTGGCCTATTTCCACATATGTTCACATACGAAATCATGCAATTATGAAGCCTAACTCAAACCTAGGGTCCATCCGCTACACACCCCCTTATCCGACCTACCACACACCGGGGATTATCAAATCACCCTCTCCTTTTCACTCCAAAGGCAATCATCTTTGCCGTCCACGTGCAATTAAGCACAATAGTCCACAACGCGACCTCGATCGGCGCCAATCCACGATGTAGCCGTAGCTAACACCAAAACCACGATGAGACACATAGTCACTCATCAACCACGATATGGCACATAGCCGATATCAACCACGATGAGGCACATAGCCACTCATCAAGCCACGCGAACTTAATCGCAATTAATCCACAACGTGACCTCAGTCAATGTTAATCCACGATGTAGCTCAAGGCTAACATCAAAAACCACGATGGGACACATAGTCACTCATCAACCACGATATGGCACATAGCCGATATCAACCACGATGAGGCACATAGCCACTCATCAAGCCACGCGAACTAAATCGCAATTAATCCACAACGTGACCTCAGTCAACGTCAATCCACGATGTAGCTCAAGGCTAACATCAAAAACCACGATGGGACACATAGTCACTCATCAACCACGATATGGCACATAGCCGATATCAACCACGATGAGGCACATAGCCACTCATCAAGCCACGCGAACTAAATCGCAATTAATCCACAACGTGACCTCGACCAACGTCAATCCACGATGTAGCCGTAGCTAACACCAAAACCATGATGGGACACATAGTCACTCATCAACCACGATATGGCACATAGCCGATATTAACCACGATGAGGCACATAGCCACTCATCAAGCCATGCGAACTAAATCGCAATTAATCCACAACGTGACCTCGATCCAACGTCAATCCACGATGTAGCTCAAGGCTAACATCAAACCACGTACTCAAGTACACCCGTACCTTCTTTCATATCCCAACCCATGCACATGTCACATAAAATAATGATACAATGTAATGATGCATGAGCATGTTCATCAAGCATATTATCACATATTCATATTAATAATCACATATCATCGGGTTTGGTACTTACCGGATTATCGACATACCCTTGAGGGTATCCTTATCACAATTTCCACTTTGCACTAGTTAGCACATTCATAACACATACACATTTCACATACATATCATATACCGGAAAACGGTGGGTTAATCACACACCGATCACTTGGAGAACTATGCTTTTGATACTCGATGCTATCACTAGGCGATACTACGGCTATTTGCCTACTTTCTTGTTCTAACGCTGGTCCACACCCCGGTGGCCAATCCCTAACTGCCGAGACAGATCTCTTCTTAAACTTCGGGATAGGGACCTTCCCTTTCCCTTCTTGAATGGTATTCGCCTCCATCAACACACTTAATCAGAACAATTGATTTAATCATCAATATACGAATTCTTAACCAAATATCCACAACTTATCATACTTACCGGAAGGGTCTTGAAATCCCGAAAAGCTTGATCTAATGCTTAGATCCTTAATTCCTACATTTGATTAATCACCTACTACTTTAATAAAAAGCCATTCGGCCATAAATCCAAATCCTAGTAGGATTAGTATACTTAAACTTACCTTGTCGCCGTTTGACTTAAGAATCAAGTCTTGAAATCTCTGCTATACTCTTCTTGCATTCGGCCAAGCATTGAATCAATTAACTTGGTTAGTTTTCGGCTTTTGAATAATTAATGAACACATATATTTACCAAACATGGCCTTGGCCGAATACTATAGACACTTACCTTGTGGATTTTAAATCCCGAAACTCACCGAATAACTAGGGAACACGTGGCCTATGGTGTACCTTCGAGAAAAGAACTTCTCCTTCCTTGTAGTCGACACTTAGTAAATCTCGAAAGATCTCCTTACTTGAAGAAATCGATTGCACCTTCACTTTAACCTTCAGAGATTCAGCTATGGCTAGATGATGATCTCACAACTTTCAGCTTTTGGAGGGATTAGAAAGAAAAGAGAAGGAAGAATAAAGATGGAGGATTCGACTATGGCTTCTAATGGAGAGGAAAATATTCGGCTAGGTTCCAAAAATTACTTAATTTCGGCTTGACAAAAGAAAAGAAAGAAAAGAAGAGAAGAGAGCACTAAGAATTCGGCAGAGAAAGGAGGAAGCACAAATTGATGAGTAGCCCTCCTTCCTTCCTTTTATAGCCGAAATTATCATCTAAGGAGTCCCTTACTTGGCCACCACTCCTCTCTATCGATAACTTTATCCTTTAATTATCACTTAAAATAAAAGATAATTCAAGCAACTATCCTTACTTAGCTGAAATTATTAAACTCAAAGTCCCTTACTTGGCCATCACTTCTCCCTTATTTTCCTCTTTATCTCTTTATTCAAATTAAAAGAATTTAATCCAATAATTATCTCTTGAAAATAATGATAAATAAATCCCTTATTTATCCACTATTTATAAAATAATAAAAGCTCCTAATTTATAGCCATGTGCCGTCCACCTCTCTGCTCCTTGTAGCAAAATAAAATTTCTTTTATTTGCTTCCCATGTGACTCGAACTTAGGCCCATTCCTCTTGCATATGGAGCCATTTCCATAGGCCCTAAGTGACATCTTCATACCACTTTTCCAAGCCTGTTTGTGTGTCAAATTTCACAAACTTTTTCTTTTAAGGCCACCTTGCCTTAATTTCCCCTTTTAAACCTTAAAACTCGTCATTTCTAGGTCAATTCTAAGTTTCCAAAAATTTTCGATCGGCTCTGTAAACTTGACATTTCCTTACATTTCCATGACATTTCCTTACAAGACATTTCCTTACATTTCCAAGACATTTCCTTACATTTCCATGACATTTCCTTACAAGACATTTCCTTACATTTCCAAGGTTCTAAAAATGTTCACTTTCCTCTTTTAAACTTAGCATTTCCATACATTTCCAGGTTTCCAAAAGTGTTCAAAATATATTCATAACACATAAGATATGTCATTTCGTACAATTAAACCAAAAATGCATAGGCCCTTTTCAGGATGTTATAGATATTGTGACTTGTCCCAGTGGTTTGGTACCACAGTGGGTTGGCCCCACATGTTGATTACGGGATTGTCATCAGTGGTTTTGACCACACGATGGGTTGGCCCCATCACTTGATTTGTGACTACGGTCACTAGTGGTTTTGACCACACTTATATATTTGTGACTTTGGTCACCAGTGGTTTTGACCACTAGTGGTTTTGACCACACGGGGTAGATAAAAGAGATCGGATGGTTAGGTTATGGGGTTGCATGATTTGCATGTTTTATTAATGACTTGTGTGAGTGCTATTCTATCGGGTTGGGGATTTATGCACTGAGTCTCGGTGACTCACCCCTTCCCCTATATTTTGCAGATGAGGCTTAGATCGCGGATTTGGAGTCGGGAGGACTCGAGGTGGCCATGCTACTTATTTTCGGGTTTTGACTTTAAATTAAAATTCTAGTTTTTATTTATTTACTTTAAATTTGGTTTTGGTTTTGTAATAAGGCCGCTAAGTATTATTTTGGGTTTTTTTTAATTACTTGCTTTTATTTGATTTATATTATGCATGTGCTTAATAATTTGATTTGCTTAAATAACCGGTAAAAAGCAACGTTTTCAAATTTAATTTCTTAAACAACTCCAAACACAAATGGTTCTTAACTCGACTATGCTTAACTCACTTGGTTTTTAATAAGTATCGAAAGGTTTTCCAAAACTATAAACAACAAATGGATTTCCAACAAAAGAGGGTTTTTCCGGGTTTTAAAGCAACCAAAAACGATTTTAACTATACTCTACACGGGGTTTTCTAATCTTTTAAACTGTAAAGGAGTTTTCAATAGAAATAAATCGGCAAACTTGTTTTACTCAAAATGTTTTCACTCTGTAAGGCGCCTTGAGTTCGGTCGTGGTGTGTTGGCCAGGGTTTGGGGTGTTACAATTTTGGTATCGAGCCAAGTTCAACATGACTCAAGCTGTGGCCCGAGGCCCAAAAATGTCTTAAAATGTATTATGAAAGGCTTTATGGGAAAAAGGATGGTTGGGAAAGCATGGCACTGAGTCTCCGGCACCGATCCGCCCAGGTAAGTATCCCAAATTATTGCTTATGATGTTATGATTATGATAATATGGGCATGACTAAATAGTAGTAGGAACTACTTTAGAAATCTAAACTGTAGGATGGTATGAACTTGCGAAACAATCCCTGTATTAAACTTCTCATAAGACTGTGCTTTAATAAACAGTGGAATAAAGTCTAATGCATAAAACTTGTAGTCAGATCAATTCGTATTGGTAATCATGAGTGCACGTGGACGTAGGCGTAATACACGTGGACGAGGTAGAGGTAGGATGACAGTGTCAGAACCGGTAGGGTCTGGACATGGGTCGAAAAATGAGGTACCACCACCACCAGCTATGGGCGCAGAATTTTAGGATCAGACGGGTGGTGATGACGCAGTGTCACAGGCAATGTTGCGGGTGCTAGAAAGGGTTGCGAGTGCAGGCGTCGGAGTAGAAGCTCAGAAATCTGTGTCCGAGCGACTCAGGGCTAATGGTGCAGAGGTATTCAGAGGTGTATCCGGCGTGGCACCTAGTACGGCAGAATATTAGTTGGAGGCGACGGAACGTATCATGGACGACCTGGACTTTACGATTGAGGAGAAGCTGAAGGGTATAGTATCTCTTCTTCGAGATGAGTCATATCAGTGGTGGCTCACAGTTAGGGATGGAGCAATGGCGGACAGCATCACTTGAGATTTCTTTAGAGCAGCCTATCAGAGGAAATACATTGGGGCTAGTTACATCGATGCGCAGCGCAAGGCATTTCTGAACTTGGTTCAGGGAAATAAGTCAGTATCAGAATATGAGGCAGAATTTCTTCGGTTAAGTCGGTATGCACGGGGTATTGTAGGAACGGAGCATGAGCGCTGTGTTAGATTTGAGGATGGGTTGAGAGATGAGCTGCGGATATTGATTGCTCCATAGTAGGAGAGAGAATTTACGGTCTTAGTAGAGAAGGCCAAGGTTGCTGAGGAGGTAAAACAGTCAGTGAGACGGAACTAGGATAGGAGTTGGAATAAGAGGAGTTCTGGGTCATCAGGGTCTGCCGGGAATCAGCAAAAAAAGGCTAAGTGTGGTGGGTCGAATCAAGCTGCGAGGCCTGCTGCTGCTGCTACTCAGTGGCCACCACGGTGTGCTCGATGTGGGAAGTCTCACACGGGGGAATGTTGGACTGGAAACAGAGGATGTTTTGAGTGTGGATCAATGGGGCATCGAGTGAGGGATTGTTCACGAGAGATCGGCTAGGTGCGATGCGGGATCGAGAATCGTACGATCGGGAGGATGGTCGGCGACCACGGAGGGGCCGTGGTTGACCGGGGAGGTAATGGCTCGGTAGAGGCCGTGGAGCACAGGCGAGAGAGGTGCGAGTGGTGCTGAGGCGAGACACTTGGATTGGTCACGTGGCAAGGCGTCGAGAGGAGAGCGACGCACCAGACGTCATAACTGGTACGTTCTTAATCTTTGGTCTACCTTATAATGCTTTGATTGATGTGGGTTCGACACACTCGTATGTTGCTAGTAGCATAGCGGAAATAATAAACTTAGACTCTGAGGTTACTTCTAGGAAGATGACAGTGATAAGCCCTCTAGGTCACTCTGTAGAAGTAAATAAACTATATAGGGATGTACCCCTAGAACTTCAAGGGGTCGTGTTTTTGGCTGACTTGATGGAACTGCCATTTGGGGAGTTCGATCTAATTCTCGGGATGGATTGGTTAGTGAAGTACCAGGCTAGTTTGGATTGCGCAGCTAAGCGCATGGTGTTGAAGACAATGGAAGGCGAAGAGGTGATGATGATAGGTAATAGGAGAGATTACCTATCCAATGTTGTCTCTACGCTGAAGGCTGAGAAAATGGTAAGAAAAGGTTGCGAGGCATTTATGGTGCATGTCTGTGCTCTGGAAGCCAAGGATTCAGCTGTGGAGAGTGTCCGAACCGTGAGGGAATTTACTGATGTATTCCCAAAGGAACTTCCGGGTTTGCCTCCTGATCGCGAGGTTGAGTTCGGTATAGATTTGTTACCCAGAACCGCGCCAGTATCTATTGCCCCGTATAGGATGGCGCTGAAAGAATTGGTGGAGTTAAAGGCTCAGATTCAGGAGTTGCTGGACAGAGGTTTCATCCGGCCGAGTGTATCACCTTGGGAGCACTGTGCTTTTGTTAAGAAGAAAGAGCGGTACTATGCGGATGTGTATAGACTACCGCCAGCTGAATAAGTTGACGATCAAAAACAAGTATCCGTTGCCCAGGATAGACGACTTGTTTGATTAGCTTAAGGGTGCATCAGTATTCTCTAAGATAGATCTTAGGTCGGGGTATCATCAACTCAAGGTGAAGGAGGCTGATATTCATAAAATGGCATTTCGTACCCGGTATGGGCATTACGAGTTTTTGGTGATGCCATTCAGGTTGACCAATGCACTGATAGCATTCATGGATATGATGAATCGGGTGTTTCAGCCGTATTTGGATCGGTTCATCGTAGTGTTTATAGGCGACATTTTGGTGTACTCGAAATCGAAGAGGAGCATGATGCGCATCTACGGGTGGTTCTCTGATTACGAGGAGAAGCAACTATTCGCTAAGTTTAGTAAGTGCGAGTTCTGGCTTAAGGAGGTAACTTTCTTGGGTTATGTGGTATCGGTGAGGATTAGGGTGGATCCTCGAAAGATCGAGTGGTGTTGGATTGGAAACCACCTAAGTCGGTTCTGAGAGATTCGAAGTTTTTCGGGTTTGGCAGGATACTACTGGAAGGTTCGTAGAGGGTTTTTCTTTGATCGTGGCGCCACCGACTAAGTTGTTGAGAAAGGGGTTCCGTTTGTGTGGTCTGAAAAACAAAGCAAGAGAGTTTCGACAAGTTAAAGAAGATTCATTTGAAGCTCGGTGTTGATTCAACTTTGAGGTAGGGAAGGAATTCACGGTCTATTGTGATGCATCACATGCTGGCTTAGGGTGTGTGCTGATGCAAGATGGAAAGGTGGTCGCTTATGCATCTCGGCAGTTGAGGCCTCATGAGGGTAACTATCCGACACATGACTTGGAGTTGGCTGCAGTGGTTTTTGCCTCGAAGATTTGGAGGCATTACTTGCATTGAGAAATGTCGATAGTCTACACGGATCACAAGAGTCTGAAGTACCTCTTGACTCAGAAAGATTTAAATTTGAGGCAGCGAAGGTGGATCGAGTTGTTGAAGGACTACGACTGCTCGATTGAGTACCATCCGAGTAAGGCTAACGTAGTAGCTGATGCGTTGAGCCGTAAGGTGGTAACAGATCTGAGGTCGATGTTTGCTCACCTTAGTCTATATGACGACGGGAGTCTGTTGGCGAAATTGCAAGTAAAGCCGACTTGGATTGATCAGGTTAAGGAGAAACAACTAATAGATGAGGTTTTGAATGCTCGGAGGTTGCAAGTGCAGAATGGTGAATCGGAGGGTTCTGATTTGAAGCGATGATGGAGTACTGTGTTTTCAAGGGAAAGTATGTATGCCCAAGGACGTTGAGTTGAGACAGCGGATTCTTCAGGAAGCTCATAGCAGCCCATACGCTATGCATCCTGGAGGCAGTAAGATGTATCGCGATTTGAGGGAACAGTTCTGGTGGCCAGGTCTTAAGCGGGAAGTAACTGAGTTTGTGGGCAAGTGTTTGACATGCCAGCAAGTTAAGGCTGAGCATCAATTACCGTCAGGACTGTTGCAGCTGGTAAAGATTCCGTAGTGGAAATGGGAAAGGATTACGATGGACTTCGTTAGTGGGCTTCCCCTTACGCCTAGTAAGAAGGACTCAGTCTGGGTGATTGTGGATCGTCTGACTAAATCGGCTCATTTCATACCAGTCCGGGTTGATTATTCGCTCCAGAAGTTAGCCAAGTTGCATGTGGTTTGAGATAGTAAGGTTGCATGGAGTGCGGTGTCAATTATCTCGGATAGGGATCCCGGAGTTCACGTCGAGGTTCGAAAGCTTTGCATCGGGCATTGGGTACGAGGTTGGATTTCAACGGCTTTTCACCGCATGATCGATGGATACCGAGAGGGTAATCCAAATTTTGGAAGATATGTTAAGGGGCGTGTTCGGATTTCAGTGGTAGTTGGGAGGAGTATCTACCATTGGCGAGTTTGCTTATAACAACGATTATCAAGCGAGTATTCGAGATGGCACCATATGAGGCACTATATGGACGGAAATGTCGTACTCGAGCGTGTTGGACAGAAGAAGCGGGTGAGCAGCGGATGTTGGGTCCGAGTTGGTGGCGCAAACAGAGGATAAGGTTAAGGTGATTCGAGACTCGTCTTAAGGAAGCGTCGGACGAAGCGAAGTCTTACGCCGATCTTAAGCGAGGATATAGAGTATGCGGTGGGTGACAAGGCCTTTCTGAAGGTATCGCCATGGAAAAAAGGTGTTGAGATTTGGGCGAAAAGGCAAGCTAAGTCCTAGGTTTATCGGGTCGTATACGGTGTTGAAGCGAGTGGGACCGGTAGCTTATCAGCTCGAGTTACCTGCAGAGTTAAGTAAGATTCACAATGTCTTTCATGTTTCAATGCTTAGGCGCTATCGGTCAGATACGTCACATGTCGTGCCAGTTGTGGAGATAGAGGTGAGCTCAGACCTGTCTTTTGAAGAGGAACCGGTACAGATTTTGGATCGTGATGTCAAGGTTCTGCGTAGGAAGTCAGTTCCCTTGGTGAAAGTATTATGGCGGAACCATGGTAAGGAGGAGGCCACGTGGGAACCGGAGGATGTGATGCAGCAGCAATACCCTCAACTCTTCTGATCAGGTAATTTTGAGGCCGAAATTATTTTTAAGGGGGGTAGAACTGTAACATCCTTAAATCGGGGTCTCTGCATTTTGTATGTGTTTGCATGTGATGATATGCCTACTGTGCTAGTGTAGCATGTTTTGGGGTCTAGGCATGACCTCGGGTTAGGCATGGGTCATGGCCAAAAATTTTGTTTTAGTGCTTAGGAAGAGGGAGCTAGTAGAGTTAGGGGGTTAAAAGAATTTATTGAAGGGTTGGGACACAAACAACCTAGTGGCAAAGTGGCAAAGGAGGCGCCACTAAGGTGCCAGGTGTGTGACACCACATGCAGGGAAGGAGTGCTTGGGTTCGAGCAGCAGGAATTGCACTTTCTGCTTTTTTTTTTCACGCCAGAAGCAGGGAAGAGGAGTGCTCAAGATGGACTCTGGAAGATAAGGATGGAAGGGGTCAAACGGATTTGAACTGATGTAGGGGAGGAAATTTAGGATTTTGAATCTTTTCAAACTCATTTGAAGGAGTTGGCCGAATTATGGACTTTGGGGAAGGAGGTGCAATCGGTTTTGGGTTCTTTAGAGGGTGGCCGAATGTGCTATGGGAGCTAGCTAGAGTCGGCTAGCTTAGAAGGCTTCTTTATTTTTTGTTTGGTGTTAAAACCGAAACCCCTCTTGCTTTTCTCCTCATTTTGGTTTTTTCTTTCGGCAACTTGGGCATTTGGCCGAACCAATTTTGCAACTCCCTTTGAAGAGCTGAAACTCAATTCTCTTCTTTTCTTTCTTTTCGGTTCACTCATTGTTAGCCTACCTAGCCGAATCCATCTTAGTTCCCTTCTTTTCTTCCTATTTTGCTCAAAGCCGAAAGCAACTCTTTCCACTTCATCTTTTCTTTCTTTCAAATCTCCCTGTGCCGAAATCTCTTGCTTTCTCCTTTGCCGAATCCCTTCATTCCCATTCCCTTTTCTTCTCCATCTCTACCACCTTCAAAAGCCGAAATCTTGTTGAGTTCTCTCCTCTCTTCTTTCAAGTATTTGGCCGAATACCCTTGGCCTTATTTTTTTCTCTTTTCATGTGATCTAGTCTCCATTGAAGTGCCGAATCTATCTCTTTCTTTTTGAGTCATAGCTGAATCTGCTGCCGAAATCCCTAACATCACTTAGGGGTGCCGAATGTTGGTGCTTGGTAGCCGAATACAGTGGGTCTTCGGGATTTGGTTGCCGATCTAGGTAAGGGTTCTAGCATTTGTATATGTTTCTTATTTGTTCAAAAGCCGAAGGCTAATCATTTTTTTTGTGTGCTAGTGCTTGGCCGATTGCAAGGGAGGTGCATCACATAGCTTCGGGATTTGGTTGGAAACCAAATCGGCATTAAGGTACGGTGCTACCTTCGTGCGACATATCTTCGGGATTTTGTGATTCAGCCGAATGGCTATATTTCTAAAAATGTAGTATGGACCGATTGTAGGAAATGGGGGAAGGCAAACGTTTTGGGATCTCGTTAGTTTCGCGTAGTTTCAGGATTTTGCTTAGATCTACGAATAGTCAGGTGTGTAACGCTTACACACTTCTTTAGTATGATATGTTTATTATGTTACTGTTAATAGCCATTAAAACCGGTAGTTATGCTTTGTGGCATGAGCGTAAACTTCGGGTAAGTCCCCTGATTATGGATCTCGATACATGCTATCATGTCATTGTTTACTGGTATGCCATGTGTTATTTGCATCATCATACATTATTATGCCACGATTGATATGGACATGATGGTGGGATTGTTGAGAGGAGGGGAAGAATTATTTGGGTGTCACGGTGGTTTTGACCACACGACGGGTTGGCCCCCGTCTTGATACTATTATTTGTGACTAAGTCCCAGTGGTTTTGACCACCAGTGGTTTTGACCACATATATGATATTGTGACTACGGTCACCAGTGGTTTTGACCACATATGGATATTGTGACTTGTCCCAGTGGTTTGGTACCACAGTGGGTTGGCCCCACATGTTGATTACGGGATTATCATCAGTGGTTTTGACCACACGATGGGTTGGCCCCATCACTTGATTTGTGACTACGGTCACCAGTGGTTTTGACCACACGGGGTAGATAAAGGAGATCGGATGGTTAGGTTATGGGGTTGCATGATTTGCATGTTTTATTAATGACTTGTGTGAGTGCTATTCTATCGGGTTGGGGATTTATACACTGAGTCTCGGTGACTCACCCCTTCCCCTATATTTTGCAGATGAGGCTTAGATTGCGGATTTGGAGCCGGGGAGGACTCGAGGTGGCCATGCTACTTATTTTCAGGTTTTGACTTTAAATTAAAATTTCGGTTTTTATTTATTTACTTTAAATTTGGTTTTGGTTTTGTAATAAGGCCGCTAAGTATTATTTTGGGTTTTTTTTAATTACTTGCTTTTATTTGATTTATATTATGCATGTGCTTAATAATTTGATTTGCTTAAATAACTGGTAAAAAGCAATGTTTTCAAATTTAATTTCTTAAATAACTCCAAACACAAATGGTTCTTAACTCGACTATGCTTAACTCACTTGGTTTTTAATAAGTATCGAAAGGTTTTCCAAAACTATAAACAACAAATGTATTTCCAACAAAAGAGGGTTTTTTCGGGTTTTAAAGTAACCAAAAACGATTTCAACTATACTCTACATGGGGTTTTCTAATCTTTTAAACGGTAAAGGAGTTTTCAATAGAAATAAATTGGCAAACTTGTTTTACTCAAAACGTTTTCACTCCGTAAGACGCCAGGTTCGGTCGTGGTATGTTGACCGGGTTTGGGGTGTTACAAACGATTCTTATCTTTATAGATAACGGGTCTTGGTTCGCCATCGAATTCCATCCTTCCACCTTAAACAAGTATAGAAACCGGGGTGACACTCGTTAGTGTTAAATCGCTTCTTTGTTTAAGTCCTATATCCCATTTCCGAACTAACACTTATCTTAGATTTCTTCTTTGTTTCATCCTTAAACCGAGTCATCAAAATACCATATTCTTTACTTTCCATTCTAAACCGAACCTATCCATTTATCCTCTAATCATTTTTTTCATTAACAATCCATCTCCATACTTAGTCAAATTATCATCACTTTTTGACAGCTTCCGCAACTTTAATCTATTTTCATCCATATTCTTCGATTATTTTCTCGAAGGCTTATCTCCTCCTCGTAGATGATTGGGCAACTCGTATACTTTCCGACTCTCCCTGAGGCGGACTGTATCACGTTTGATCGAGAAAAACCGAGTCAAAAAAATTTTATTCGGAAAATCAATAAGTCGATTCGAGGACGAATCGTCTTGAAGAGGGGAGGGATGATACGGGCACGCCCAAGGCCTCCAACATTTTGCGAACTGATGAGCTCGGGTCATTGAGCCCAAGTGCTGTAGAGCTTGTGTGCATCTTTGTAACACCCCGAATTTCTGCCTAGAAGTATTGGGCCTATTGGGCTTTGGGCTTTAGATCTCAGAAAATTTTTAAGTAAGCAAGAAAAAGACATTTGGCATGTGGGCTTTGAGGGTAATGAATTTGGAGTGTCTAGGGGTGTTAGAGATGTTCTGGGATCAAGTAAGGGTATAGGAAAAATTTTAGTTTTAGCCCAAGGGAACTGTGACTTCAGTTAGTAGGCCTTTTAAATAAATGAATAAGAAAAATAACACAAAAGAGCTTGTGGTGTAGTGGCAAAGTGGCGCCACTTAGGGAGCAGGGAGGTGGTGTCATTAGCAGGCAAGGGAGTCCAAGGTTCGAGTAGTGGCATGGTATTTTGTTGGGGATTTAATTTTTGCCTTCTACACGGTTAGTAGTGGCGTTGGATGTGAACTCTGAAGGAAGTGTTCATGAGAGAAAATTAAGGAAGAGATAAAGGAGCTTATCTTAGAGAAAATTTAAGATGAGATTGAGGAGTTATCAGGGAGAAAAGTTAGAGAGTGAGAAGTGTGAAGAGTTGGTGTCGTTCTGGGAAGTGGGAAGTGTATAAATTCGGCTTAGGAGGGTAAATAAGTGCCGTTTTTGGGTCTTTTAGGGGGTATTACGAATTTTCATTGTGGCTTTCGACATTTGGAGAGTTTTGCAAATAAGTTAGTCTATCTTTTCTTTACCGAATATCCTGTAGTTACCCTCACACAAGCACATTTGATCTTTTTTTTCCCCTTATTCTATTCTTTCTTCGAATTCTTCCATTGCCGAAAAACCATCATTCCTTTTTGCCGAATTCTCTCTTAGCCAAACTTTTCTATTGCCGAATTACCATCATCTTCTCTTGCCGAAATCCCCCATAAGTGCCGAATCTTTGTTGTTTTTCTCTATCACAAATCAGTTGGTATCTACTCTCAGTCAAGGTTAAAAGCCGAATCTCGTTTGGTAGGCCGCGGGATCTAAGGTTGGATTCGGTAAGTATTCTGTTAACTCCCCTTAGTACGTTTTGTTGAAAGCCGAAGGGCTATCTAACCCCTCTTTTCCGTTACCATGTATTAGCAAGGGTGAGGCTTAGCAATTGCAAGCGCGGTAGGTAAGGATTGTTATTAAGGCAGTAAGCATTCTCGGTTCAGTTAGAGTTTTAATAAGTGACCGAATCTATTGTGGCTCATAGGGGTGACTTATGATCAATATGGGTCACTTGGTTTTGATGATATAGGTGTTTGGGTGTAGATCTAGAGGATAATCGCCAATAGTAGCAAAGGAAGGGCTACTAGAACGTGGGGTACACGGTAAGGGTATGGTGAGGTTTCGGTTTTAGTCAGTTTATGTTAAAACTTTGGTTAATCGCTAGTAATATCAATTGTAGGTTCGTGATTAAGGAGTTCGCAGCACGCAAGGTTACCAGGTGTGGACAAACACTACACACAATATCGGCAATGCTGAAAAGCCGAAAAGCCGAAAGTGGCTAAATGGGCCCGGTGGGCCCTGAGGCTAAGTTTGATAAAATGGTTTTGTTGATTATACGAATTAAGTTGGCTTTGCTTGATACATGATCTGGATATGTTTTGGGCCTAATAGGCCATATGATAAGATTTGGTTAGAGTGTGGTAACCGACATATGCATGTCTAGGATTGGATCTAGTGAGAGCTTGGTACTTAAGCGATCTGAGTGACCCACCTTCTCTTTTCTGAGATCCTACCTGGTGCATAGTGTTTGTTCACTTTAACCGCGAGGACTTGTTTATGGGCCAAAGTTTATAACTAAAACCCGAGAGGGACCAAATACCCTTATATTTGTAAAATTACTAAAATACCCTTATATTTGTAAAATTACTAAGATACCCTTATATTTGTAAAAATTACTAAAATACCCTTATATTTGTAAAATTACTAAAATACCCTTATGTGTAAAATTACTAAAATACCCCTAGATTTGTAAATTACCAGAATACCCATGTTTTCAAAATTACCTAAATACCCCTATTTGCAAAAGTACCAAAATACTCCTATTTTGCAAAAGTACCAAAATACCCCTGTAGGGTAGAATTACGAAAATACCTCTGGGTAGTGAAATGATGGGAATACCCCTATGTGACGAATATAAGCTTATAGATGTTGCTTGTGTGTTTGATGCATTCATATGATATTCTGCTTAGGATGCATATGGGTGGGAATTATGGTACGGAGGAAGAATTTGAGGATCGCATAGTCGCTTGACGACCATGGATCCACCGGTGGCTTTAAGCCCAATATATGATTAGCAGCTTTACTGCAACGTTCGGTAGTACCGCAATCGGGCTACCCATGGTGTGTAGCGGAGGGGTGGGTCGAGCTAGAATTCCCCACAGGAGCCATAAGGTTGGAAGGGAAATGGTGTGTGTAGAGGATGGATTTTTGGGGTGGGTTTTGCATTATCTTGTTTGTATATGATGTGATATGATATGATATGAGGTCATTGTGGGCTAAGGCCCAAGACCACTGATTTTGTTAGGGCTTAGGCCCAATGTGAATATTTGTATGTGATTTGATTGCCAAGGGTTGTACACACTGAGTTTTGAAACTCACACCCTTTAACTTAATGTTTCAGGTAATCCTGAATAGACAACTCGACGTGGGAGAGGACTTGGAGATGGCCACACTACAAGCTGCTCAAATGTTTTAATTTATTCAAATGATTCTGTTTTAGATACTTTGTTTATTTTTCCTTGGATCGTAATAAGGCCATCTAACTCCTATTTGAATTTGAATTTTGGGATTATTATTATTGTTTGAACTACCCACTTAAGAAATTTCATAAAATTATTAAAGTGTTAATATGGATTTCGAAATAGTCTTTTGTTTTGGGCTTTTGGGCCTTGAATGGTTAACTAGTAAATTGTTTTGAAGTGCGCCTTTAATGTGATATTCCAGATTTGGGCCTAACTTGTAGGCCAGGTTTGGGGTGTTACATTTAGTGGTATCAGAGCCCGGTTGCAAAGCTCAGGCTGTGAAATGGGCCTTATGTTTTGGGTTTTTAAAACAAGTAGATTAAGAAGTTTTTGCAGGATTCTTGAAGTGTGGTTCACCGAGCCCTCGACGTTGAGCCAAGTAAGTTTTCTGTACTACATTTGTTTAAATTACTGAACTGTATAGATAATGGGCTACTTAAGAATAGGCTTTTAGAGACTAAAGACCGTAGGAAACTTAAGCCTGTAGTGGACTCTAGACCGCGTAATAGCTTTAATTTTTTTTTTACTCGCATAAGACATGTGCCCTAAACAAGTGGAACTATGTACTAACTTCATAAAATTCCTAATTCGAATAATACGAGAATCAACGATGAGCGCTAAAAGAGGAGGAAGAGGCTGCAGTCGAGGCCGTGGAAGTGTTAGGGCTTTGTAAACATTTGAATCAGAATTTGGTACTTATTCTGCGTATGTTTGAGAATGGTTGCGATAGGTGGATGTTTTGGGTATGTATTAAAATTATTAGGGTCGAGTGCTTGCAATGTGAGTAGCGTGGTGGGGTAGTTGATACACGACCATCCTGTTAGTTGGAAATTTTAAGGATGAAATTTCTTTAAGGGGGAAGAATTGTAACACCCTGAATTTGGGCCTAGAAGTATTGGGCCTATTGGGCTTTGGGCTTTAGATCTCAGAAAATTTTTAAGTAAGCAAGAAAAAGATAATTGGCATGTGGGCTTTGAGGGTAATAAATTTGGAGTGTCTAGGGGTGTTAGAGATGTTCTGGGATCAAGTAAGGGTATAAGAAAAATTTTAGTTTTAGCCCAAGGGAACTGTGACTTCAGTTAGTAGGCCTTTTAAATAAATGAAGAAGAAAAATGACACAAAAGAGCTTGTGGTGTAGTGGCAAAGTGGCACCACTTAGGGAGCAGGGAGGTGGCGTCATTAGCAGGCAAGGGAGTCCAAGGTTCGAGTAGTGGCATGGTATTTTGTTGGGGATTTAATTTTTGCCTTCTAAATGGTTATTTGTGGCATTGGATGTGAACTCTGAAGGAAGTGTTCATGAGAGAAAATTAAGGAAGTGATAAAGAAGCTTATCTTAGAGAAAATTTAGGATGAGATTGAGGAGTTATCAGGGAGAAAAGTTAGGAGCTGAGAAGTGTGAAGAGTTGGTGCCGTTGTGGGAAGTGGGAAGTGTATAAATTCGGCTTAGGAGGGTAAATGAGTGCCGTTTTTGGGTCTTTTAGGGGGGTATTACGAATTTTCATTGTGGCTTTCGACATTTGGAGAGTTTTGCAAATAAGTTAGTCTTTCTTTTCTTTACCGAATATCTTGTAGTTACCCTCACACAAGCACATTTGATCTTTTCTTTTCTCCCCCTTATTCTATTCTTCTGTTGCCGAATTCTTCCATTGCCGAAAAACCATCATTCCTTTTTGCCGAATTCTCTCTTAGCCAAACTTTTCTATTACTGAATTACCATCATCTTCTCTTGCTGAAATCCCCCATTAGTGCCAAATCTTTGTTGTTTTTCTCTATCACAAATCAGTTGGTATCTACTCTCAGTCAAGGTTAAAAGCCGAATCTCTTTTGGTAGGCCGCATGATCTAAGGTTGGATTCGGTAAGTATTCTGTTAACTCCCCTTAGTACGTTTTGTTGAAAGTCGAAGGGCTATCTAACCCCTCTTTTCTGTTACCATGTATTAGCAAGGGTGAGGCTCAATAATCGCAAGCGCGGTAGGTAAGGATTGTTATTAAGGCAGTAAGCATTCTCGATTCAGTTAGAGTTTTAATAAGTGACCAAATCTATTGTGGCTCATAGGGGTGACTTATGATCAATATGGGTCACTTGGTTTTGACGATATAGGTGTTTGGGTGCAGATCTAGAGGATAATCGCCAATAGTAGCAAAGGAAGGGCTACTAGAACGTGGGGTACACGATAAGGGTATGGTGAGGTTTCAATTTTAGTCAGTGTATGTTAAAACTTTGGTTAATCGCTAGTAATGTCAATTGTAGGTTCGTGACTAAGGATTTCGCAAAGACGCATAAGGTTACAGTGTGTACAAACACTACACACACAATATCGGTAATCTTAGAAAAGTCAAAAGAAAGTGGCTAAATGGGCCCGGTGGGCCCTGAGGCTAAGTTTGATAAAATGGTTTGGTTGATTATACGAATTAAGTTGGCTTTGCTTGATACATGATCTAGATATGTTTTGGGCCTAATAGGCCATATGATGATATTTGGGCCTAACGGGCCATAAGGACATGAGATGGGCTTATGGGGGCGTAGACAAGTATGTTAGGGTTAATGGACTTTAGGCCTAGCTTGAACAACTTTGTAATTTCATAAGACTTAAGCTAATTAAACATGTCTGTGGACGAGTCGATTAGTTAGAGTGTGGTAACCGACATATGCATGTCTAGGATTGGATCTAGTGAGAGCTTGGTACTTAAGCGGTCCGAGTGACCCACCTCCTCTTTCTCGAGATCCTACGGTGCATAGTGTTTGTTCACTTTAACCGCGAGGACTTGTTTATGGGCCAAAGTTTATAACTAAAACCCGAGAGGGACCAAATACCCTTATATTTGTAAAATTACTAAAATACCCTTATATTTGTAAAATTACTAAGATACCCTTATATTTGTAAAAATTACTAAAATACCCTTATATTTGTAAAATTACTAAAATACCCTTATGTGTAAAATTACTAAAATACCCCTTGATTTGTAAATTACCAGAATACCCCTATTTTCAAAATTACTAGAATACCCCTGTTTGCAAAAGTACCAAAATACTCCTATTTTGCAAAAGTACCCCTGTAGGGTAGAATTACGAAAATACCCCTGGGTAGTGAAATGACGGGAATACCCCTATGTGACGAATATAAGCTTATAGATGTTGCTTGTGTGTTTGATGCATTCATATGATATTCTGCTTAGGATGCATATGGGTGGGAATTATGGTACGGAGGAAGAATTTGAGGATCGCATAGTCGCTGACGGCCAGTGGATCCACCGGTGGCTTTAAGCCCAATATATGATTAGCGACTTTCTTTGTCGCAACGCGTTCAGTAGTATGGCAACCTGGGCTACCCATGGTGTGTAGCGGAGGGGTGGGTCAAGCTAGAATTCCCCACAGGAGCCATAAGGTTGGAAGGGAAATGGTGTGTGTAGAGGATGGATTTTTGGGGTGGGTTTTGCATTATTTTGTTTGTATATGATGTGATATGATATGATATGAGGTCATTGTGGGCTAAGGCCCAAGACCACCAATTTTGTTAGGGCTTAGGCCCAATGTGAATATTTGTATGTGATTTGATTGCCAAGGGTTGTACACACTGAGTTTTGAAACTCACACCCTTTAACTTAATGTTTCAGGTAATCCTAAATAGACGACTCGACGTGGGAGAGGAGTCGGAGATGGCCACACTACAAGCTGTTCAAATGTTTTAATTTATTCAAATGATTCTATTTTAGATACTTTGTTTATTTTTCATTGGATCGTAATAAGGCCATGTAACTCCTATTTGACTTTGAATTTTGGGATTATTATTATTGTTTGAACTACCCACTTAAGAAATTTCATAAAATTATTAAAGTGTTAATATGGATTTCGAAATAATCTTTTGTTTTGGGCTTTTGGGGCTTGAATGGTTAACTAGTAAATTGTTTTGAAGTGTGCCTTTAATGTGACATTCCAGATTCGGGCCTAACTTCTAGGCCGGGTTTGGGGTGTTACAATCTTGGTGCACTTCCAAATTGAGCCGGATTAGCTCATTCGAGCTCAATTTGAGCTCACTCGAGCTCACTTCAGCTCATTGAGCTGATTCTTTAATTTTAATGTATTAAATAAATTAAGTATTTAATTTATTAAAATTCCTACAGTAAATTAAATATGTCTAAATAATTAATTTAGTGTTGGATTTCATTTGTTTAAGCTTAAATTAATTTTGTCACATTTTATTACATGTTTTTAAGTAGTTTGATACAGTCCACCTCGGGAAGAGTCAAAATGTATGCAAGTGCCCAATCGTCTACGAGGAGGTGATTAGCCTTTCAGAAAATAATAGGAAGATACAGAGGAGTTGCGGAAGCTTAAGTGAATTAGTTTAGAAGATGGCTTAAGTTAGGAATGGAGGTGTTTAAGTGTGGGAATGATTTGGATAAGGAGAAGGATAGGTTCGGTTTTTAGAAAGGAAGATGGATAAGGGATAGGTTATATTTTGATAGTTTGGTGGAAATGGAGAATAGGACTTAAACAAGAAACGATTCAACACAAAGATGTGTCACCCCGATTTCTATAATGTTTAAGGTGGAAAGGATGGAATCGATGGCAGACCAAGACCCGTTATCTAAAAAGATAAGAACCATTGGTATAATGAAATGGAAGAGAAACGTTTGACGCCACAAGCGAACTTGATAAATCAAGATGAAACTCGTACGAGAACGAAGAGGAGATAAAACTCACTCAAGAACATAAGTTCATAAAATATATCAAAGTTTAATAATCAAAAGAGTCTTACATAACTAATGAAAATAACAAGTATTTATAGGCAACTAAAGGTGCTAGCCGAATGGTCACAAAATTAGCTTAATAGCTAAGTTAATTTCAACTAATAATTGCTGGAAAATTCTTGAATAATGCCCCTTAAACTCCTTGGCAAAATTCGGCTGATTGGTAGCTTTTTGGACGGTTTCTAGAAGGGCAATTGCATGTGATGAAAGGGCAGCAGCTAGGATCAATCAATTAAGCTTAAATGAGCTCATTAAAGTGCTTCTCTTGGCTGAAAAATGACCAGTAATAAAGGAGAACGTGAGCAGCCCTCTTGGATGTGTAAATTCAGCCTTTTGGGACGTTTTCAAGTCAGCTTAATGGAGAAGGAAATGGCTGAACGAATTTGGACAGCAAAGGGACTCCAATGGATGGTTTTCTAGAAGGTTAATTGTCCAAAATTCGTCCAAGTTCATGAGCAGCCTTTGGGGAACGTCAAGGGCCATCTTTCTAGAAGGGAAAATGTATTTTGAAGCCCTCAAAGATGCATGCAACAGCTAGGTACGTCCCTTGCCTTAATTAGGCTCTTAAAATAGCACCTTTTGATGAAAAATTAGCAACCGAACAGCCCTTGAATTTGTACAGCAAATGTGAAACGAATTTGATGTGCATTGGAAGACATTCGGCCACCTTGGGGTCTTAAATGGGCTGGTGACTCTATGGATGAATGGGTGTCATTGGAGAGTCAAAAATGAACAGCCAAGATGCATGCTTCCAGTCGTCCATGCACCTCCTAGGTTCCTTGATGTATTCGACTAGGTACAATGCACCTAGGTGCATGTATCTCTTTAATGCTTCCATGCACATTCGGATGACCTATAAAAGGGAATGAATTCACATTAAAACACTCCAAATCAGCTGAACATAAATTAAACACGTTCATGACATCTTAATAGACACTTAGGACAACTTAAATTCACATTTAGCACACATACTAAATTCGGCAGCCCCCTATTTAAGTAGAAAAATCTGCACATTAATTTTATCTTAAAAACATCTTAAAAGCTTGCAATAAAATGTGACAAATTAATTTAGGCTTAGACAAATTAAATCCAACACTAAATTAATCATTTAGACACATTTAATTTGCTGTAGGAAAAATTAATAAATTTAATTACTCAATTTATTTAAAACATTAAATTAAAAGCAAATGACTCAATGAGTCGAACGAGCTCGAGTGAGCTCAAATCAAGCCCAAATGGACTAATCCGGCTTGATTTGGAAATGCACCAAAGTGCATATCAGCTTCTCGGCACTTGGGGCATTTGATCCGAGCTTCGTCACTTTGCAAAATGCTGGTGCCCCAGGCGTGCTCGTATCATAGTTTTAAAGTTCAATTAAATGTGCAATTTTTTTCGGTTTAAATAGGGGCTGCCGAAATTCAAAGTGTCCTAAATGGTGTCATTAAGTTGTCTAAAACATCCATTAATGTGTCATGGTTATGTTTAATTGTTATTCAACTTATTTGGCTTGATTTAATATGCATTCATTCCCTTTTGTAGGTACAGCCGAATGTACATGAAGCATTAAAGAGATACATGCACCTAGGTGCAATGTATGTGACCAAATGCATGAAGGAGTTTTTCAGCCAAGTTACATGCATGGGCTGGTGCATTGCATGGGACGGTTCATGCATGAATTAAAGCAAGGCAAGGAACATACATGAATGACCAGGTTCATGAAAGGATGTTCATCCATTGGTGTCTTCAAAGTGTGCCGAATTGATGCAAGATTCATGCATATTAGGTTCAATGTATGGACGGCATTCAATGGACACATGCATGTGGGACGTTCATGCAAAGTAAGCTGCTGATTGTTCATGTAATTGAAGGTGCATGGACCATATTTATGGACAAATTGGAAGATAAATACATGGGAAATTCGTACATGTACCAACCAGCATCTAGAACAAACTATTCTTCTCCCATGCATGAATATTCTGCCATTTATTAAGGTGCAAGGACGTTGGCCACAAGGGAGGTGAATTTTTACACAATCAATTCAAGTATTCCAGCACATTAAAGCCTCATTCGGCCAAGGGAGATGTAGGAGTACTAAAGGGCTGCACATTCATGGCATTATGGCTTTCTTCAAGGCTAAGTGTGCATGAATGCATCAAATGAAGCAACATGATGTTTCAATCAATTCATGCATTCATCCTTCAAGTTCATTTGCTTAATTTTGAAGGTGCCTTTTGATATTACATTCAGCTGAACAAGACCCATTTAATTGAGTTCATTTAAGCTCAAGGACGCACCTAGACAAGTGCATTGCACTCTTCAAGCTCCAAATTCGTTCAAGTTCATTAGCCCCTCTAGAAACCGACCATTGGGCTCCAAATTAGCTAAATTTAGCTCCAGCACTTTAGTGTTTTAATTCTGGAACTTTCTAGGCTCATTCTAGACTAATTTTACTTAGCTATTAAGTTCCTAAGTTGGCCATTCGGCTACCTAGATTATCACTATAAATAGTTGTTGTTTTTCATTTGTAAAGAGGTTGTTGAACTTTGATATATTTTATGAACTTATGTTCTTGAGTGAGTTTTATCTCCTCTTCATTTTCGTACGAGTTTCGATTCAGACTTATCAAGCTTTCTTGTGGCGTCAATCGTACTCTTCCATACCATTATACCATTGGTTCTTACTTCACTAAGTAATGGGCCTTTGGTCCATCATCGATTTCCATATTTTCACCTTAAACACTATAGAAACCGGGGTGACACCTTCGAGTGTTGAATCGTTTCTTGTTTAAGTCCTATTCTCCATTTCCACCAAACTATCAAAATATCACCTAACCTTTATCCATCTTCTTTCATCATAAAACTGAACCTATCCTTCTCCATATCCGAATCATTCCCACACTTAAACACCTCCATTCCTAACTTAAACCATCTTCTAAACAAATTCACTTAAGCTTTCGCAAACTCATCCATATGTTTCGATTATTTCCCGAAAGGCTTATCTCCTCCTCATAGACGATTGGGCAACTTGCATACTTTTCGACTCTCCCCGAGACGGACTGTATCAGCCACATTCAGCTGAAATTTGCCAAGCAAACCAAGGGATTTAATTCTGGATTTTTCTAGTCATTTCTAGCTAAAATTTACTTAGCCTTTTAAGCCATGTTAATGACCATTCGGCTAGCCTTTGTTAGATTATAAATATTTTGATATTTTCATTTGTAATTAGTTTTTGACTTTGATATATTTTATGAACTCATGTTCTTGAGTGAGATTTATCTCCTCTTCATTTTCGTACAAGTTTCCTAGACTTATCAATTACTTGTGGCATCTAGACTTGTCCTTCCATTAATCTATACCAAGGGTTCTTACTTTGATAAGTAACGGGTCTTTGGTCCACCATTGATTTTTCCATAATTTCCACCTTAAACAAAAATAGAAACCAGGGTGACACTTTCCTGGTGTTGAATCGTTTCTGTGTTTAAGTTCATTCTCCATCCCCCATCAAACTATCACCTATCATTTATCCATCTTCCTTCATTCCAATCTACCGAGCCATCTCCAAACTCATCATCTTTCTTTCATAGTCATAACCGAACCTATTTTCTCATTTTTTTCCAAACCATCTCCATCACTTGACCACCTCCATTCCTAACTTAATTCCATCATCTAAATAAATTCATTTCAAAGCTTTCGCAAACTCTTCCATAATTCCCTATTATTTTACCGAAGGCTTATCTCCTCCTCATAGACGATTGGGCAATTCGCATACGTTTTGACTCACCTGAGGTGAACCGTATCAATTCCATTCATCCATCTATTTTCTTTGTTATTAAACCACTGCCATTCGGCCAAACATAAATAGCATGCATGAAACGGCAATTAAAGGAGTTGTCTACATGCATGGGGACGTTATTTATGAGTTGTTTGTTCAGCTTTTTCAAAGCACATAATTTCGTGAACAACAAATGAATTAATTTGCTGCATGGACAAGTTCCTTGGACAGAACAAATGGAAGTTAATGTGCTGCTGATGGTTGGCGTCTCCAAGGTGATTAATCAGCCAATTTTTCCTCTCCATTAAGAAGGCTTTTGGCGTCCCAAGAGGCTGAATTTGACTCAACTAGAGGTTGCCCTTTCCTCTCCCACATTCAACCGAATTTGCAAGCACACCAAGGCCACATTCAGCCGAAATTTTCCAAGCAAACCAAGGGATTTAATTCTGGATTTTTCTAGTCATTTCTAGCTAAAATTTACTTAGCCTTTAAGCCATGTTAATGACCATTCGGCTAGCCTTTTTTAGATTTTAAATATTTTGATATTTTCATTTGTAATTAGTTTTTGACTTTGATATATTTTATGAACTCATGTTCTTGAGTGAGATTTATCTCCTCTTCATTTTCGTACAAGTTTCCTAGACTTATCAATTGCTTGTGGCATCTAGGCTTGTCCTTCCATTAATCTATACCAAGGGTTCTTACTTTGATAAGTAACGGGTCTTTGGTCCACCATCAATTTTTCCATAATTTCCACCTTAAACAAAAATAGAAATCGGGGTGACACTTTCCTGGTGTTGAATCATTTCTGTGTTTAAGTTCATTCTCCATCCCCCATCAAACTATCACCTATCATTTATCCATCTTCCTTCATTCCAATCTACCGAGCCATCTCCAAACTCATCATCTTTCTTTCATAGTCATAACCGAACCTATTTTCTCATTTATTTCCAAACCATCTCCAACACTTGACCACCTCCATTCCTAACTTAATTCCATCATCTAAATAAATTCATTTCAAAGCTTTCGCAAACTCTTCCATAATTCCCTATTATTTTACCGAAGGCTTATCTCCTCCTCATAGACGATTGGGCAATTTGTATACGTTTTGACTCACCCAAGGCGGACCGTATCAATTCCATTCATCCATCTATTTTCTTTGTTATTAAATCGCTGCCATTTTCTTAAATCCAACCATTTTTCCCTTTTAAAACAAATTAAACGAAACCTCTTCATAGACGATCGGGCAACTTCACATACAACTCGACTCAACCCCAAGGTGGATCGTATCATTTGGTATCAGAGCTAGAAAACGAGGAGCTCCGACGACGTTCGTATCAAGCTGAAAGTAGGTTCGTAAAAAAATTCAAAAAAAATTTTGAATTTTTTTTCGAAATTGCTTGTATTTCATTCTATTGTATTTGAAGTGAAAAAAAAAAGAAAAAAAGAATTACGAAAATTCAAAATATATATATATACGAGTGAAAAAAAAGAGTGAAGTTTTCTTTTGAAAGTGTGGTAAGTACTTGTTGTTCTGTTTTCTCCTCTTACATGCCGATCTTCAAAATCACTCTCCTTTATTCCCGATCATCAAGAACCCTTTCCATCATCATTTGGTTCCCCTCCATCTTACCCAACGCCACCCTTAACTCATTTTCTTTCAGCCTACCTTTACCTATAACAATTTTTCCTTTGCTTAGACCCCTTGAAGCCGACCTACAAGTTGCTAATAAGTCTAAGGCAACCTTCCAAAATTTTGAGAGGTGGATTCGAGTGGTAAAAGGTACGAGCGAGTGAGATCATTCGAGTGGAGGTAAAAGCCAAACGAGTGAAAACACGAGTGAGAGTGTCACTTTTCCTTCTTCTTTCCGAGTGAAATTGTGAGGATTTTGTTGTGAGGAATTTTTTTTTGTTTTACTTAACAAATTTCTTTTCAGCAATCAAAGATGTCTCGCGAAGAGTTCACCGAATCGGAGTACCAATACTTGGTGCAAGAAATGAAAAGAATGGTGGATTCCAAGTTTGATAGACTACACGAGAGATTAGATCATGTGGAATAAAGAGATCCACAAAAATGAGTGTCATCAAATCGGAAAGCAGAATCGAGAACTTCACAAAGATACACTTTTAACGATTATTCAAGATGAGATTTCGATCGAGATTCTTATTCATCAAGGAACTCAAGGCGAAGAGAAGCCGACTTTGATTTTTACTCCCTCCAAGATGACGTGCGAGATGAATGGTATACTCCTTCAGGAACTTTAAAGAAATCCTACACGGAGTATTCTTCCCGATGCAATTATCGTGATTCTTTTGTAAATAAATTTTCTTCTTTCGAACCAAATAATTACCATCTTGATTCTTTTGTAACATCATTTAAAAGAAAAGAAAAAGAAGAAAAGGCAAAAGAAATAAAAAGAAAAGAGAGAAAAGAGGCAAGTAAGAGAGAAAATGAGCGAGTTTTGAGAGAGCTTAAAAAAGCCATTGAGAAGGTTTTTGAAAAAGAGAAAGAACAAAAAGAAGTTGAAAGAGAAGTTGAAAAGAAATTTGAAAAAGAAAACGAGAGTGAAAGAAAAGAGAGTGAAAAAGAAATTGAAAAGGAGTGTGAAAACAAAAATAAAATAGAAAAAGAAAGAAAAGAACCCGAGATAGAAAAAGAAACAAAAGAAAAGAATGAGCAAGAAAAAGTGAGGAGTGATTCAACTAACCCCCTTGAAGTTTGCTCTTGTTCTATTTCTACTTTTCAGGTTCCCGAAAGACCGAAAGATGTTTTTCAACTACAATACCTTCCGGAAGAATGACGTTTCCGTATGATCAACCAAGGTATAGTTGAAAATAAACCACACGAACCCAAATGTAAGCGAGGTAAGGAACTTTTAAATGAGTCACGACAATCCAGTTTGACATTCGTCAATAAAATCTTCGATGACTTAATTATAAAAAGACCCCCTTATTCTCATCTGATTGATTTCTACTCTTTGAATGTTGTTGACACTGTTCGTTCCGATCGACAACCCAAAAATTTTATCTTGTGTGCAAACGGTTTTTCACAAAAAGCGCTTAATTTGTTTGAACATGATATTAACGAGCACCCACTCAAGTTTTGTGAGAAATCTTTGAACTTGTGCAAATCTGTTTTGAAGCATGAAAAGAGATTTGAATGTTCATTTTTGAGTATGTACAAGTCCTATTGGTTTAACATGATCGATTTAGTGAAACTGTTGTTATTTTTTGCCTTAAATAAACAAACTCATGTTTTTAAGCCGGGAATTTGTGTTGATTCATCTTGTTGGAAAATCAAGCCACATCGATTGTGTGTGAACCATTTCTATCATTTTGATTTGTGGTCTTTGAATAAGGTAACGAAAATTTTCCAATGTGTTTTCAATTTATATTTGTTCCTTAAACAATTTCTTTGGTTGTCTATGAAGTTTGTGATCCGTTTGGAAAAGGTTAATTTAATCGCGAAACTTCAGCTATGCTATACCCTCGAGGAGCGAAGATTTGTGATGGTCGAGCGAGGTAAATTTGATCTTTGTTTTCCTGCTCTTGAAGACAAGCAAGGTAAGATTCTCAAAAGCTTTAAAACACTTTTGTTTTCCTCGGAAGATGACAACCATCACGTTGATGATTTCATTTTTATAAAGTCCTTAAATCGTGATGTGCTTAATTGTTTTATTCTGTTTGATAATGATCTATCGGTTTTGGACATTGATAAAAAGACTCTTGTTTTTGATAATTGGCATGATGCATTTGTTAGCGAGCATATGTCCAAAGGTCAATTGCAAGGATTGATTGTGCGAGGCCATGAATCATGTGAATCTGTTCTATTACTTTTTGGTGACGATTATGTTCAACTTTTGACCTACTACTCGCATTTCAGTTCGTGGAAGCAATTTAAGTTGGTTGAATGCCTTGATCCTTATGTAATTCTGTTTCAAACATTTGATAAGGCATTATTTCTTTTGTATGATAAGTTGATCTTGTCCTTCCACATGCGACATACTTTTGTTGCTATGTTTATGCGTGGATTGTAAATTTGTTTGAAGCAATACTTGTTAATTCACGGCTATTCTTTCCAGGTGTCTCAATTACCATCCTCCCCATTTGATCGAGGAAAGCCGAGCAAAAGGAATTCTATTCGAGAGAACCATCGGCTCGATTTGAGGATGAATTATTTTCAAGAGGGGGTATGATGCAATCCTGGTCGCATCATGGTTCGACTCCATCCGATGCCATCGAGAGTGGCCTAAGCTCGAGGGGCCAAAATGCAAAATGAAGCTAATTCTAGCTCATTTTTAGCTCAATTAAACTTACTTTGTAACACCCCAAACCAGGTCTATGCGTTTAGACGAGATTCGGTTAGTCACACCAATCGAATATTCATTTAATTCTCTAGTGATTAAAGTAAAACTTTTCTACCTTGACCTTTAAGTAATTTTAAAAGAACTTGAAAAAATTTTAAAGAGTAATTTAGGTGGTTCAAAATGTTATAAAACGCAATGTTTAAGAAAAACTTTAAAAATTTAGCATAAGCCCATAATGAGAGTCTTAAACAAAATTAAATCCATCCACACAAAAAAAAAATCCATAAAAACATAATTAGAGGCCTTATTACATCATACCCAAAATAGTAAATAAAATGAATAACTTAAATAAAGTTCATAGTTTATAAAACCCAAGCTCGTAGTATGGCCTCTACCAAGTCATCCCCGGCCCAAGTCCACATCAATTTCCATTACCTGAAATGGGTAATAAAACGGGGTGAGTTACAAAGAACTCAGTGTGTAACCCATTTACCACCGTTGTTGGGCCAGACCATCAAGGCATTAATTTGGGCTTGAGCCCAATTACAAAATTTCAACGATATAAATATTAAATAAATATATAAAATGCATGTAAAAATGAATTTCCCAAACCAAGCCTAATTTTCCATCCGCTACACACCCCGTACTCAACCAAAGACACACTGTGGGGATCAAGTCAACCCACCCCGCCAAACACACCAATCGTAGGCATTAAGCCTTTTAATAATATTGTAGTGCACTCATCGAACTAGATTGTGACATAGTCACCGAACTAGAGGCATTAAGCCAAATTTGTGGCAAAGCCACCGAACTAGATTCATGGCCACAGGCCTTACTTCTCTTCATCATGTATCCCATCCCATGCAATTATGTATGAATAACAAACTTTAATCATAAATAATTTATCAAGTAACCCATAATACAAATGAGTTTTTAATTAAACTTTTCATTTGGGCCTATTAAACAAAATAGTATTTAGCCCGTAAAGCAATCTAGCGAACTTTGGACCATATTTCGAACTAGAAGGTTTTTGGCCCATTTTATCGATCTAGCAGTTTTTAGGCCCAATTTGTCGAACTAGCAGTTTTTCGGCCAAATTTATCGATCTAATAGTTTTTTTTCGACCCAATTTAACAATCTAGCAGTCTTTCGGCCCAATTTAACAATCTAGCGATCTTTCGCCCAATTTAACAATCTAGCGAGATTTTGGCTCAATTTATCGATCTAGCAATATTTGGCTCAATTTATCGATCTAGCAATATTTCGGCTCAATTTATCGATCTAGTAATTTTTCCGACTTTAACCGTTTTCATGCATTTACACAAAAGTGTTAATTATCGAGATAATTTTTGATTTTGCCATTTTTACGATTTATCATAATACTTCTTGTTTAGTATCTAACCCGAAAGATAAGTGTGAAGTTACACACCTGGTTATAGTGAGAACTAGACTTTCCCGCTCGTCAACACCTATACGTATCACGATAATTAGAACACTATAATATATTAATGAAACCGATCTAAAAAATAACGATCTAAAATTTTACCCTCGGGTTTTCGAACTACTTCTACTTGCGGTTTCTCCCCGATTGATGGTTCGTTAACCGAATCAAATCCACGAACAAATAATGGTTCGGGAGTACGAACGACTTCAAACAATTGATTCTCCTCGGATGAACGTCCACAACCCGGTGGGAAATCTCGGATTCTTTGAAATTGATCCTTCGCTTAAACTTAGGGGGAATAACGGAACCACCCCTCTTCCGAACACTATTCACCGCCCTTTTCTTCCCTATTTTGATTGTCTTCAAAGACAAAAGATCGTTAGCACAAACTAATGTTATATCGAAATATGACTAAGGGTTTTAAGGGTGAGATTTCCTTACCACAAATATCCTTGTACCACAATAAGAGAATCGAGCAAATCGTTCTATGATACTCACGAACACTTGAGTTAGGTCTTCCACTATCGCACTATTGTCCACTATTGAAAGAAAGGATTGAGAATGATGTTTGTGAATGATGGAGGATTCGGCTATGTATAACCAAAGAAAAAAAAAATGGGTAGGCTATGGGCACACTAACATTCGGCCATGAGAGAATAAATGGAGAAAATTTTGATTGAAAAGAAATAAAAGAAAGAAATAAAAGATGGAAGAAAAAGATGATGATGAGGATTCGGTTTTCAAAGAGAAGGAAAAGAGAAAGAAAAAGATGTGATAAGAAGCAAGGTACATTCGGCAATGGGAAAAAGAGAAGGAAAAAGAATGGTCTTTTTGGTGTTAGCAATTTCGGCACTATGACAAAGCAAACAAAAGAGTACTAGTGTGATATGCAAAAATGACCAAATGGTCAAAAGATTAAGGTTTACCAAAAGCTCAATTTCGGCCAAGGGAGAAAGGTTGAGAAAGAATTACAAAACTTTGCACAAAAGTTGCTAGGAATGACCAAAACAAACTCCTAATCCTAGCCAACTATTAGCATATTCGGCCAACCCCCCTAGACCACATTGCTGTCCAAATTCATGGTCAAATGGCCATGAATAGTTTCCAAAACATTTTCCTTGATATATGCCCTATGTCTCCATATCTTTCCATATTTTCTTGATTCCCTACCATAAATTCACTCTTACCTTATTCCTTTGATATACTAACCAAAAATAACAAGGTCAACACTTACCATAAATAAGCTTGGCCGACACTTACCATAGAAGAGCAAAATAAAAGTTGTCAAAATGCCATCCAAGGGATTGAACCACTCCCCCATGCTATAACCCATGCGCCAACACCACCTTGCCATTACTCATCTATGTCACTTATTAACACTTAAATTAACTTAAGTGTCAATGCCACTTGCTCAACTTCAATAAATTTTCAAAACTAAAAATTATTCCATAACCGAATAATTCTATACTCTTCTTCAGGACTATCAAAGGCACGAAAAGTAATAAGAAAATTTTTCCTTTATAAACTAATCACCAAAACATGCAATATATCAAGACTCGGATTTTTAGGGTGTTACAACTCTACCCTCCTTAAAGAAAATTTCGTCCTCGAAATTTACCTGGTTGAAAAAGGTGAGGATATTGTTGCCGAATTGCATCTTCAGGCTCCCACGTAGCTTCCTCCACTCCGTGATTACGCCATAAAACCTTGACCAACGGCACGGTTTTCTTTCTTAGCACCTTAACATCTCGGTCTAAGATTTCCACTGGTTCCTCCACAAAAGACAAGTCTGAATTCAACTCCACTTCTTCTACCGGTACTATGTGTGAAGGATCTGATCTATAGCGCCTCAGCATGGAAACATGAAAAACATTATGAATCTGACTCAACTCCAGAGGTAATTCGATCTGATAGGCCACTGGACCAACACGCTTCACCACACGATATGGTCCAATGTATCTAGGACTCAACTTGCCCTTCTTCCCAAACCTGAAAATCTTCTTCCAAGGTGAGACCTTCAAGAAAACTTGATCCCCCACAACATACTCGATACTTCTACGCTTTAGATCTGCATACAACTTTTGTCTATCTGAAGCTTCCTTTAACCGTGCTCGAATAGCTTTTACTTTTCTTCCGTTCGAGAGATCACTCGGGACCTAACATCATCGTTCGCCCAATTCGGTCCAACAACTAGAGAGAACGACACCTACGATTCATATAATGCCTCGTAGGGTGCCATCCGAATGCTAGATCGATAGCTATTGTTGTAAGCAAATTACGCCAAGCGGTAGAAAATCCTCCCAACTACCTTTGAAGTCGATTACACATCCCCTTAACATGTCTTCCGAATCTGAATTACTCTTTACGATTGACCATCCGATCGAGGATGAAAAGTCGTGATCTGAAGTTTAGCTTTGTTCCCAAAGCTTCATGCAAAGCTTTCCAAAACCGTGACGTAAACCTAGGATCCCTATCTCGATATAATGACACGGTACCCCATGCAACCTCACGATTTCGGATACGCATGACTTAGCCAACTCTCGTAACGAGTAATCCGCATTTAACCGGTAGAAAATGAGCAGTCTTCGTCAAACGATCAACAATTACCCAAACGGAATTTTTCTTAGTAGGTGTTAAAGGTAACCCACTAACAAAATCCATTGTTATCCGCTCCCATTTCCAAAGAGGAATCTTTACCGGTTGTAATAATCCTGACGGCAATTGATGCTCCGCCTTCACTTGCTGACAAGTTAAACATTTTCCCACAAATTCAGAAATCTCACGCTTCAACCCTGGCCACCAATATTGTTCACGAAGATCCCGATACATCTTATTTCCTCCGAGGTGCATAGCATAAGGGCTACTATGCGCCTCCCGTAGAATCATTTGTCTCAGATCTGAGTCCTTAGGCATACAAACTCTCCCACGAAAACATAACACACCTTCCGCGTTTATGCTAAAATCCTCTATTCCACCATTTTCAACTTGTTGAATTAAAAGTCCCAACTTCTTATCTGATATCTGTTTTTCCTTGATTTGCTCTAACCACAGAGGCTTCACCTGAAGTTCCGCTATCAGACTACCATCCTCGTACAAACTCAAATGGGCAAACATTGTTCTCAAATCAGATACCACCTTACGACTTAACGCGTCTGCTACCACATTAGCTTTTCCAGGATGATACTCGATTGAGAAATCATAGTCCTTTAACAGCTCCACCCATCTTCGTTGTCTCAAGTTTAATTCCTTCTGAGTAAGAAGATACTTAAGACTCTTGTGATCTGTATAGATGATAGACTTTTCACCGTAGAGGTAATGCCTCCAAATCTTTAGAGCAAACACTCTGCGCAGCTAACTCCAAGTCATGAGTAGGGTAGTTTACTTCGTGCATGGTCTCGGTGACGAGAAGCATAAGCCACCACTTTCCCACTTTGCATCAATACACATCCTAAGCCCGTGTGTGACGATCGCAAAGAAATTATAAACTCCTTTCCCGACCTCAAGTTGAATCGATCTTTGGCGCTTAGTTAAAATCTTCTTCAATTTCTCAAAACTTTCTTGTTGTTTATCGGTCCATATATATGGTACTCCCTTCCGCAATAGCTTAGTTAGGGTGCAACAATCAACGAAAACCCCTCAACAAAGCGTCTATAGTAACCAGCCAAACCCTAGAAACTCCGAATCTCACTCATCGACTTTGGTGGTTTCCAATCCAATACTGACCTCAATCTTTCGAGGATCCACCCTTATTCCTTCGGCTGATACCACATGACCCAAGAAAGTCACTTCCCTTAACCAGAATTCACATTTACTGAATTTGGCATACAGTTGATTATCTCGAAGTAACTGCAATACAATTTGCAAATGCGAGTCATGTTCCTCTTCATTCCTTGAATATACCAGAATGTCATCTATGAATACCACCACAAACCGATCTAAATATGGTTGAAAGACCCGGTTCATCATATCCATAAATGCAATTTGGTGCATTGGTCAACCCAAACGGCATCACCAAAAACTCATAATGTCCATAACGAGTTCGGAAAGCCGTCTTGTGAATATCCGCTTCTTTCACCTTAAGCTGGTGATAACCCGATCTCAAATCAATTTTGGAGAAAACAGAAGCTCCCTTCATTTGATCAAACAGGTCATCAATTCTTGGCAGAGGGTACCTATTCTTGATCGTCAATTTATTTAATTGCCTGTAGTCAATACACATACGCATTGACCCATCTTTCTTCTTAACAAACAAAACCGGTGCTCCCCACGGAGACACACTCGGTCGAATAAAACCCCGATCCAACAATTCTTGAATTTGAGCTTTAAGCTCCGCCAACTCCTTCGGTGCCATTCTATAAGGAGCAATGGACACTGGAGCCGTTCCGGGCAAGAGCTCAATACCAAATTCCACTTCCCGATCTGGAGGTATGCCAGGAAGTTCTTCAGGAAATACATCTGGAAATTCCTTCACTGTTCTCACATCTTCCACTGACAACTCTTTGGCATCTAAAGCACTAATAAAAGCTAGAAATGCTTCATACCCCTTCCGCATTAACTTTTCTGCCTTTAACGCAGATACCATATTTGCCAAGTAATTCCTTCGTTCGCCTATCATAACTATTTCTTTATCCTCCACCGTCCTTATTGACATCCGCTTTTCAAAGACAATCCAATTTCGCGCCGGTGCTTAACCAACCAATCCATGCCCAAAATGATATCGAACTCGTTGAAAGGCAATTCCATCAAATTCGCCAAAAATATTTCTCCTTGAATTTCTAAGGGCACATCTCTAAATAGTTTATTTACCAACACCGACTGTCCTAAAGGACTAATTACCTTCATCTCACTATCAGAAATTTCAGAGTCTAAATTCAAGTTTCCGGATATGGTGCTAGCAACATACGAATGGGTAGAACCAATATCTATCAAAGCAATAATGTGTACATCAAAGATGAAGAACGTACCGCTTATCACATCAGTGCATTGCCATCCTCACGGCGTCCTAATCGCATATACCAATCCTGTTTGTCTTGTATCTGTGTTTCCTCTAGGACCATTGCCTCGACCCGCTGCACCTTGACCACGTCCGGCCCCATTACCACCACGACTGGTCCACGACTCTCGGTGGTTGCCGAATTCCTCTTCTTGGTGGTGGTGCATCGTATTACGAGCTTCACGAGTTGTATCCATTCGACGAGGGCAATTCCTATATTGATGATCCATCGACCGCATTTATAGCAAGCACCCGTTTTCTTCCAAAGACACTCTCGAATGCCTTTTCCCACAATCGGCACAATCTCGACTACGATTCACGATTCTGAGTGTTCTACCTTGAGTGGTTCATCATTCCGAGGCCTCTTCAGAAACCTTCTTGAAGAACCCGAATACTTCATATCTCTCTTGCCTCTAGCCTGCTCCCGATTCTCGGCGTTAGAGTTCTTAGCCTCTTCGGCTATCTTGGCCTTTTCCACAAGCGTGGCAAAAGTTCTAACTTGTTGTGGGGCTATTAAAACCCGCAATTCATTGTTCAAGCCATCCTCAAAGCGTACACACAACGCTCATGATCCGTTGCCACTATTGTTCGAGCGTAGCGACTCAAGCGCAAAAACTCGACTTCATATGTCGCCCTTTGTCTTATTCCTTGGACCCGATTCAGAATTCCTTCCTTCGGTATCAACATAACTCGTTCCTACATATTTCCCTTGAAAGGAAACTTTAAAGAATTCCCAATTAACTAATGCGGCTTGGTGCCTTCTCTGACAAGATAAGCCACCATTGGTATGCTTCGCCCCTTAACAAGGACATCGCTCCCTTAGTTTTTGTTCCACCGTGCACTCAAGATCGTCCATAATTCGCTCCACCGCCTCAAGCCAATATTCAGCGACATTTGGAGCTACACCGAGACACCTCGAAAACCTCGGCACCACTTGATTTCAATCGTTCCGAGCATCGACCCACGAGCTGTTGGCCCAGTTCTAGCTCCAGCGACCCTTTCAAGGACTCGCAGCATTGCTCGCGTCACCGCATTATCTTCTTCCATATGATCATGTGATCCCGTCTCACTTTCGAGTGACGCAGGTGCATCCATTTCCGACATATGATCCGGCGCTTCAGTTGCGCCTCTTGTAACATCCTGAATAGGGCCTATGCATTTTCAGTTTAATTGTACGAAATGTCAAGTCTCAAGTACTAAGAATAAATTTTTGAATATTTTGGAAACCTAGAAATGCATGGAAATGGAAATGAACATTTTTGGAAACCTGAACATTTCTGGAAACCTGGAAATGTAAGAAAATGGTCAGCAAACAGAGCCGATCAAAAATTTTAGGAAACTTAGAAATGATGCCGAAATTTCAAATTTTAAAGTTCAAAATGGGAAATAAGGGCTAGAGGGCCTTAAAAGAAAAAGTTGGAGAAGTTTGACACACAAACAGGCTTGGAAAAGTGGCCTGAAGATGCCACTTAGGGCCTCTGGAAATGGCGCCACATGCAAGGTGTTGGGCCTGAGTTCGAGTCACATGGGAAGCAAATAAAAGAAATTTTATTTTGCTTCCAGAAGAAGTGAGGTGGACGGCACATGGCTATAAATTAGGAGCTTTTATTCTTTTATTTTTAAGAGATAAAGGGTGGATAAATAAGGGATAAATAATGGATTTATTTTAGAATATTTTCAAGAGATAAATGTGGATATTATTTCTTTTATTTTGATAGATAAGGAAGAGATAAAAGAGGATTATTATTAGTATTATTTTTATTAAGAGATAAGAGATAATTATTGGATTAAGTTTTATTAAAGTGATAAATCAAGGGATAAAGCTATCAAAATAGAAGAGTGGTGGCCAAGTAAAGGACTCTAGCTAGTAATTTTGGCTATAAAAGGAAGAGTAAGGCTATTCTTCATTCATTCTTTTCTTTTCAAGAAAACCTCTGCCAGAAATTCTCTAAAGTTTCTCCTCTTCTCTCTGTAGAATTTTCTCTCGCCATTATTCTCTTTTTCTCTTTTCTTTTCTTCTTCTATTACAAACACAATCAAAAGCCGAAGATACCAATAGCCCTAGTCGATTTCTCACTAAGCCTCAAGAGCCGAAATTGTTATCCACATCAAAGCCATAGCCGAACATGTTAAGGGTTCAAGCAAGAGTTCCATCAAATTCTTGAGTAAGGGTAAGATTAGGTTAGATTCTCATTCTATTTCTTTTAAGGTTGTCGAAATTAAGATTCTAATACCCTTAATATCATTGTCGAAGAGATCTTTCGAGATTTACTAAGTGTCGACTACAAGGAAGGAGAAGTTCTTTTCCGAAGGTACACCATAAGCCGCGTGTTCCCTAGTTATTCGGTGAATTTCGGGATTTAAGAATCTAAGGTAAGTCATATTTAACATACGGCTAAGGGTTATTTGTTGTGAATAAATGTTAGAAATTGATCTAACATGTAGTTATAGGGATTTCGACAGAGGGATACAAGGATTTTGGGATTTGAGAATTTCAAGGTAAGTTTTAAGAATACTAATCCTACTAGGATTTGGTTTTTAAGCCAAATAGGTTTGTTAATAGGTTTTAATAATTGGCCAAATATAGGAGATAAAGATATAGATCGGTAGATCGTTCTTCGGGACTTCAAGGAATCTATTAAGCCAATCAGGTGTGTACTCACACTAACTTTCAATATATCATATGGCAATTATTTTAATATATGAATATGCATAAGAATGTGAATGTGGCTAAGTACCACAAATGTGGTAAGAGTACCAGTGCACGCGTTTCCTACTTTTGATAGGATTATGAATATGTATATTGTTACATGTGAATAATGAGAAATTAAGTATGTTATGCATGATGATAAAATATATGGGGCATTCGGGATATATGTGAAAGGGAAGAAGGTGTTGACTTGGTCTCACCAACGGAATATGGTGACTACGGTCACAAAATTTGAATATGGTAACCGGTTACATTATCTCGAATTTGGTAACTTCGGTTACATTATTTGAATATGGTGTCTAATGACACAAATTATATGGGCGATGAGCACGTCGATTGCAGCTGATCGCTGCGGCCGATGGTGTGTAGCAGATGGAGGGGTTGACTTAGTAGTCCACACGGTGTGACTGGTGGCAGTGCGGGTGGTGTGTAGCGGATGGTTAATTAGGTTTGGGTTTGGGAATGCATCATTAATTGTATTCTATGATTTGAATGTGTATCATTTGCATGCCCGATTCTATTATGACTTAGTGTTGTGTACACATTGAGTCTGTTGACTCACCCCGTTTGGGAATATTTTTTGTGTGATGAGCGGTAATGGACCGGGTCGGCAGGAGCTTAAAGGTGGCCATGCATAGCAAGAAATTTATGATTTGGACTTTCAATTTATTTTAAGTATTTTAAGTTTTACTTTGGGATAATTGATATAATAAGGCCATTGTGGTTTACTTTATTTCTCTTTTATTTATTATGTTTATGGATTTTTATCAATTAAAGTTTAGGTAAATTCCTTTTTAAAATTAACTCTAAATGTTTTGTCACCTTAAATAAATGGGTTTTAACATAAGATAAATTTGTTTTCAACTCAAGCCCAACCCAAACAATATTTTTTAAAAATCATACAAGTTTTTCCTAAGTAACAAAAGAATTTTGAACCGGTTTACTTGAGGAACATACCAAATCTGGTCAAAGCTCGTGGGCCGGGTTTGGGGTGTTTCACCTCTAACACCTCGTCCTCTACTACGGCCACGTCTACCGCGTCCACGACCACGTCCTCTAGTGCTCATAGTGACTGATTTAATCTGATTAAGAGTTTTATGAATCAGAATACTATTTCAGTGTTTATTAACGATGTTTTATGATATAAAAGAGATAGAGTTGTTTCCGCAATCATATCCTTATTGTCTCAATCTCTACAGTTTCAACACCTAAAACTAGAAGTTCTAGAGTGTTTCTTATGATCATATGATAATAAACAATCAATATACAGATACTTACTTGATTTGGCACGGGATGCTCATGGTGCCATACTACCTTTAAATCAAAAAGTCTAGAAATTTGAGTTGTTTCTCAAACAAATATCTTTGTTGAACCCAAACCACAGCCGAGTTTTGAAACTTGCTCTGATACCATTAAATGTAACACCCCAAAACAGGTCTATGCGTTTAGACGAGATTCGGTTAGTCACACCAATCGAATATTCATTTAATTCTCTAGTGATTAAAGTAAAACTTTTCTACCTTGACCTTTAAGTAATTTTAAAAGAACTTGAAAAAATTTTAAAGAGTAATTTAGGTGGTTCAAAATGTTATAAAACGCAATGTTTAAGAAAAACTTTAAAAATTTAGCATAAGCCCATAATGAGAGTCTTAAACAAAATTAAATCCATCCACACAAAAAAAATCCATAAAAATATAATTAGAGGCCTTATTACATCATACCCAAAATAGTAAATAAAATGAATAACTTAAATAAAGTTCATAGTTTATAAAACCCAAGCTCGTAGTATGGCCTCCACCAAGTCATCCCCGGCCCAAGTCCACATCAATTTCCATTACCTGAAATGGGTAATAAAACGGGGTGAGTTACAAAGAACTCAGTGTGTAACCCACTTACCACCGTTGTTGGGCCAGACCATCAAGGCATTAATTTGGGCTTGAGCCCAATTACAAAATTTCAACGATATAAATATTAAATAAATATATAAAATGCATGTAAAAATGAATTTCCCAAACCAAGCCTAATTTTCCATCCGCTACACACCCCCGTACCAACCAGCACACCTGTGGGGATCAAGTCAACCCACCCCGCCAAACACACCAATCGTAGGCATTAAGCCTTTTTAATAATATTGTAGTGCACTACCGAACTAGATTGTGACATAGTCACCGAACTAGAGGCATTAAGCCAAATTTGTGGCAGAGCCACCGAACTAGATTCATGGCCACAGGCCTTACTTCTCTTCATCATGTATCCCATCCCATGCAATTATGTATGAATAACAAACTTTAATCATAAATAATTTATCAAGTAACCCATAATACAAATGAGTTTTTAATTAAACTTTTCATTTGGGCCTATTAAACAAAATAGTATTTAGCCCGTAAAGCAATCTAGCGAACTTTGGACCATATTTGAACTAGAAGGTTTTGGCCCATTTTATCGATCTAGCAGTTTTAGGCCCAATTTGTCGAAAATAGTGATTTTTCGCCAAATTTATCGATCTAATAGTTTTTTTTCGACCCAATTTAACAATCTAGCAGTCTTTCGGCCCAATTTAACAATCTAGCAGTCTTTCGGCCCAATTTAATAATCTAGCAGTATTTCGGCTCAATTTATCGATCTAGCAATATTTCGGCTCAATTTATCGATCTAGCAATATTTCGGCTCAATTTATCGATCTAGCAATATTTCGGCTCAATTTATCGATCTAGTAATTTTTTCGACTTTAACCGTTTTCATGCATTTACACAAAAGTGTTAATTATCAGATAATTTTCGATTTTGCCATTTTTACGATTTATCATAATACTTACTGTTTAGTATCTAACCCGAAAGATAAGTGTGAAGTTACACACCTGGTTATAGTGAGAACTAGACTTTCCCGCTCGTCAACACCTATACGTATCACGATAATTAGAACACTATAATATATTAATGAAACCGATCTAAAAAATAACGATCTAAAATTTTACCCTTGGGTTTTCGAACTACTTCTACTTGCGGTTTCTCCCCGATTGATGGTTCGTTAACCGAATCAAATCCACGAACAAATAATGGTTCGGGAGTACGAACGACTTCAAACAATTGATTCTCCTCGGATGAACGTCCACAACCCGGTGGGAAATCCCGGATTGCTGAAACAGTCCTTCGCTTAAACTTAGGGGGAATAACAGAACCACCCCTTTTCCGAATACTATTCACTGCCCTTTTCTTCCCTATTTTGATTGTCTTCAAAGACAAAAGATCGTTAGCACAAACTAATGTTATATCGAAATATGACTAAGGGTTTTAAGGGTGAGATTTCCTTACCACAAATATCCTTGTACCACAATAAGAGAATCGAGCAAATCGTTCTATGATACTCACGAACACTTGAGTTCCGGTCTTCCACTATCGCACTATTGTCCACTATTGAAAGAAAGGATTGAGAATGATGTTTGTGAATGATGGAGGATTCGGCTATGTATAACCAAAGAAAAAAAAATGGGTCGGCTATGGGCACACTAACATTCGGCCATGAGAGAATAAATGGAGAAAATTTTGATTGAAAAGAAATAAAAGAAAGAAATAAAAGATGGAAGAAAAAGATGATGATGAGGATTCGGTTTTCAAAGAGAAGGAAAAGAGAAAGAAAAAGATGTGATAAGAAGCAAGGTACATTCGGCAATGGGAAAAAGAGAAGGAAAAAGAATGGTCTTTTTGGTGTTAGCAATTTCGGCACTATGACAAAGCAAACAAAAGAGTACTAGTGTGATATGCAAAAATGACCAAATGGTCAAAAGATTAAGGTTTACCAAAAGCTCAATTTCGGCCAAGGGAGAAAGGTTGAGAAAGAATTACAAAACTTTGCACAAAAGTTGCTAGGAATGACCAAAACAAACTCCTAATCCTAGCCAACTATTAGCATATTCACCAACCCCCTAGACCACATTGTCAGTCCAAATTCATGGTCAAATGGCCATGAATTAGTTTCAAAACATTTTCCTTGATATATGCCCTATGTCTCCATATCTTTCCATATTTTCTTGATTCCCTACCATAAATTCACTCTTACCTTATTCCTTTGATATACTAACCAAAAATAACAAGGTCAACACTTACCATAAATAAGCTTGGCCGACACTTACCATAGAAGAGCAAAATAAAAGTTGTCAAAATGCCATCCAAGGGATTCGAACCACTCCCCCCATGCTATAACCCATGCACCAACACCACCTTGCCATTACTCATCTATGTCACTTATTAACACTTAAATTAACTTAAGTGTCAATGCCACTTGCTCCACTTCAATAAATTTTCAAAACTAAAAATTATTCCATAACTGAATAATTCTATACTCTTCTTCAGGACTATCAAAGGCACGAAAAGTAATAAGAAAATTTTTCCTTTATAAACTAATCACCAAAACATGCAATATATCAAGACTCAGATTTTTAGGGTGTTACATACTTCCTATGTGGTTCAGTTCACATGAGTTTATCTCAGCTCATTGAGCTTGGTTTAAGTTCACATTTAGTTCATTCAGCTTGTGTTTAGCTTGATTTAATTCATGCATTTTTATTTTGCTGAATAAAAACTTTTAAATTAGCTTTAAATAAAGGTGTTTAGTTTAATTAAATAAGCTGTGTTTAATAAGAGGCTTATTAATTAATCTAGTTACTAGGATGTTTTAATGAAGCATGAGTTTAAGTTAATTTACAAGTCACTCACAAAGAAAAATCACTCACACTCGTGTTTCACTCGTTTTATGGCTTTTTCTTTAGTGAGTACACTCGTGCCTTTTACCGCTCAACCTCACTCTCACAAATTTCGTACTTCGTTTCAAAAAGACTTATTGCGACTTGAGGGTCGGCTTCAAAATGGGTAACAAGGGTTATTGTTTGGTATCGGGTAGGCTGAAAAGAAAGTCGGTTAAATGTGGAGTTGGGGAATAGATGAAAAGGAACTAAATGATGGTAGGGGTTTTGAAGATCAGGTAGAAGGGATGATAAATAAAGAACCAAAAAAATTTGCAAATCTTTCAAAATAAACTTCACTTTTTTTATATATTCTTCACTTTTTTTTCAATTTTCATATTTCTCTCTTTTTTTTTACTTCAAATACACTATAATGAAATACAAGAAACAAAAATTACAACTTGAAATTTTTTTCGAACTTTTTTTTAACTCACGAACCAACTTCCGGCTTCACAAAAGTCATCAAAAATCCTAGTTTGGTAGCTCTGATACCAGATGATACGTTCCGCCTCGGGTGAGTCGAAACGTATGCGAGTTGCCCAATCGTCTACGAGGAGGAGATAAGCCTTCAGGAAAATATTAGAACTTATATTCAAGTTTGCAGAAGCTTTAAGTGAATTTGTCTAGAAAATGGGATTAAGTTAGGAATGGAGGTTTAGGAAATTGAGGAAACGGTTTAGTTGATGGAAGAATAAGTTCGGCTATAAGGATGGAAGTAATGAAGATGGTGTTTGAATGGTTCGGTTTAACAAACGAAAATTAAGGATAGGTGATAGTTTGGATAAATGATAGGTGATAGTTGATGGAGATGGATAGTAGGACTTAAACAAGAAACGATTCAACACGATCGAGTGTCACCCCGATTTCTATAGTGTTTAAGGTGGAAAAGATGGAAATCGATGGTGGACCAAAGACCCGTTACCTATCAAAGTAAGAACCAATGGTATAGATTAATGGAAGGACAAGTCTAGACGCCACAAGCAATTGATAAGTCTAGGAAACTTGTACGAAAATGAAGAGAAGATAAACTCACTCAAATGAACAAGGTTCATATAATTTGATTAAGGTTCAAAAACTTACTAACAAATGAAAGTAACAAAATATTTATAGGCTAACAAAGGACTAGCCGAATGGTCACAAAATTCCTTAAAGACTAAGCAAACTTGAGCTAGAAAATGCTAGAGAAATCTAGAAGAAAATCCCTTAATGTGCTTGACTAGGTTCGGCCGAACATGGCCCTTGGTAGCTTGCTAGATTCAGCTAATTTTTGGAGGCATAAGGGCAGCTTCTAGATGGCACAATTCATATGGAAAAATGAATTTACTTGGAAGGGTAATAGCCATGTCCATGTTCAGCTTCTTGGGACGCCAAAAGCCACCTTAATGGAGAAGGAAATTTGCTGATTGCATTTGGACAGCAAGAGCACTCCAATGGACATTTTCTAGAAGGTTAATTGTCCAAAAGTTCGTCCAAGTCCATGGGTAGGCTTTGGGGACGTCAATGGCCATCTTTCTAGAAGGGAAAATGTATTTTAAAGTCCCTTAAAGATGCATGCAGCAGCTAGTGTAACATCCTAGAATTAGGGGTTCTGTATTTTATGTTTTCCTGTGTGCTTGGCTTATTCTGCTTGTTATTTAGATGTGCTTGGAGGTCCTGGGGAGGCTCAGGTTCAAGCCAGAGCCTTGGTAAAATTTTGGTTTTTGGGCATAGGGGGGAGAGCTAGGCGAAGTAGGCTTTAAGGATATTCATTTGCGTTTGATGACACAAGGAAGCATGTGGCCTAGTGGTTGTGGCATCACTGGCAGAGCAAGGGGGAAGGAGTTCGAATCCCATCTGTTGCATTGTGGAGCTTTATTTTTGTGCTCAAGGAGAGGAGGAGGTAGCATTCGGCTGGGACTCTTCTAGGAGGAGTTTGAATGAGTCAATTATTTGAAATGGATGGATGAGGGGTGCTTGAGGAGTTGAAGTGGTCAAATTGGTTAGAATGGGTGATGGGGAGCAAATTGTGGAGTAAAATAAGGGATTTGGGGTGTGGTGGAGGTGTTGGCCGAATGTGGGGGTCTTGGAGGGGAGAATTTCAGTCATGAAAGGAGTCTAGTGTGGGAGTGTTTCAGTTTTGAGCTAGTGTAGGAGGTGTGCCGTTTTTTCTTTTGGTTCCTTTAGGCATTGTTGTTTTCAACTTTCGGTCATAAGGGAAGGGGGTGTGCCGTTTTTCCCATTTGGGAAAAGAGGAGTAAAAATCGAAACCCTTTTGAGAAGCTTTTCTTTCTTTTCCAATTTAGTTTTCATTCACTTCTTTTTACCAAAACCGTAGCGCATTTTCTCCCTTCTTCTTCTTCTTCTTCTTCTTCTTGTTTTTGGTATTAGCCGAACCTCTCTTGCATCTCCTTATTTCTTCACCATAACCAAAACCTTTCTCCTTCATTTCTCTACATTCTTCACTAAACCGAAACTCTCTTTCTCTTCTACACTGCTTCTACTTTCTTCACTTTTCTTTTCGTCCCCCTTGTTCTTCTCTTGAGCCGAAACCTTGTTGACATTTACTGCTTGTGCCGAATCTTCTTAGACTCCATTCGGCTTCTCTCTATTGAAGGTAAAGAACTCTTCCTTTATTCTTATTATCTCCTTACTTCTTCTAAAGAAACCGACCACTTATTCGTTGATCATAAACAAAATTAGTTTCTCTTCCGAAGTTGGTTACTCCATCTCTTGTAACTCGTTCTTTCTTCATTTGTTGAAGCCGAACCCCAAGAACCAAAGGGCTAGTTGGTTGCCGAAGGTCTCCTCTTCAATCGGGTTCTGTTTGTGCAAGGTAAGGGAGACTCTTTCGATTCTTTCTCTATTTTTCTTTCGGTTCTGTATGGTCATAGCCGTATGGCTATTTTGTTCTTGATTTTAGTTCGCGGCTAATCTCTTCTTTTCTCCTCTTATCATGGCATGTTCGCTTTGGATTAGAATCTTTTGCCAAGTCTATCTGTGTTCGATTCATTCTTTGACCAAGGTAAGAAAGTTCTCTTGATTTTGGTTTACCTATTCCCTTTTCTCTTTCGTTGCCTTAACCCAATCTCCTGATCAAAGATTCTCTTCATGGATGCGAGTGCCAGTCAAACTAAGGAGGGGAGTGGACTTTAGTCTCTACTCCTAAGTTTAAGCGACGTGCTGTGTCGGCGGTTCGAGACTTTTCGCCCGGTTGTGGTAGAGAGCCGACATCTGTTTGGGATAGGCAAGTCGCTATTATTCCCGCTAGTGAGAGTGTCAAATATCTAGAGTGTTTAGTTCTTCGCGTAATCAGGTGTGTAATGCTCACACCATCTTTTATTATTTTTGCATTAATAACTGCGTTAGCTGAAAGCCAAAACGACTGTATAGACAGTTGAGATACCCTTGTGGGTAAGGTTGGAGACACTAGGTAAGTACCTTTATGATTCTGTCTTTCGAATAACATCGCCTAAATATATGCATGATTTGATTATCTGTTGTACATTGGGAATATGATTGCATTCATCACAATATGATAATATGTTGCATGGGCTCAGGATATGATATTGTAAGGAAGTGTAATTCGGTGACTCACATCACGGTGGTTTGGTACCACAGTGGTTTTGCACCACATATATTTATCGATGTATCACAAAGTGGTTTGGTACCACAGTGGGTTGGCCCCACATATATTTTATCAGTGACTCTATCACAGTGGTTTGGTACCACAGTGGCTTGGTGCCACAGGTGTTTGGCTGGTTCAGGTGATGTAGAGGATGGAATACTAGGTTGGGCTGGGCTGCATTGCATACACTTTTTAATATACCATGTTGTGAGGGCTACGGCCCAATGCGCATCTGTGGGCTTAAGGCCAGATTGCGTTCGTAAGGGGAATTACACACTGAGTCTTGGTGACTCACCCCTCTGCTTAATTTTGCAGGTAACCCCTAGTTGCGGATTCGGAGCCAAAGTGGACTTTGAGGTGGCCATGCATTACTTCCTTCGTAAATTTTGTTTCTTCAGTTAAACTTACTTTTAATTTGGGAATTTATTATGTAATAAGGCCTCCGGGGTTTTATAATTTGGTTTTCAACTTATTACGGTAACTTATACTATAGGAAACGTTAAATTGGGAGATTTCTAAACAAAATGAAAACAAACATTTCTTTTAACAATGACACACAGATATCAAGTAAGTAAATAATTAAACTCGGAATTTTCCTAAGTCTACACAAACTGTTTTTTTTAAATGTCACGTTTCTGAGATCCCCTCATTTCAGCATTCGTATCATAAGAACTCATTTGATTTGTTAATAAAAGGTTTCAAGAAAACCTTAAAACTGAATCTGAGTTTTTAATGAAAACAAAATGCGAAATTTTTAAAATTTCAAAGTTTCCTTAAACAATCTTTCCATGTGACATACCAGATCCGGTCGTAATGTTTAGGCCGGGTTTGGGGTGTTACAGCTAGGTACGTCCCTTACTTAATTAGGCTCATAAATTGGTGTCTTTTGATGAAGAAATGAGCAACCGAACAATACGATTTGTACAGCAAATGTGAAATGTATTTGATGTGTGTTGGGGAGACAACCGGCCACCTTGGAGACTTGAATGGGCTGGTGACTCTTGGATGAAAGAGTGTCTTTTGGAAAGCCAAACAAAATGAACAACCTTCATGCATGTACCAGCCGTCCATGCACCCACCAAGTACATTGATGTATTCGGCTAGATACATTGCACCAAGTTCATGTATCTCTTTAATGCTTCATGTACATTCGACTGTACCTATAAAGAGCATGAATATTCATTAAATCAAGCCAAATAAGCTGAATAATAATTAAACATATCCATGACACATTAATGGACGTTTTAGACAACTTAAAGACACCATTAGGACACATACTAAATTCGACAGCCCCTAATTTAACCAAAAAAACTGCACATTAATTTTAGTTTTAAAAACACTTAAAAAGCTGTAATAAATTGAGACAAATTGAATTTAGACTTAGACAAATTAAATCCAACACTAAATAAGATATTTAGACACATTTAATTGGCTGTAGAAAATTAAATAATTAAAGACTTAATTTATTTAAAGTCATTAAATTTAAAGTAATCAGCTCAATGAGCTGGAGTGAGCTCGAGTGAGCTCAAATTGAGCTCAAATGTGCTAATCCGACTCAATTTGGAAGTGCACCACAATGCATATCAACTTCACAGCACTTGGGACATTGGAGTCGAGCTTCATCAACTTGGAATTCGTGGGTGCCCCGGGCGTGCCCGTATCATCCCCCCTCTTCAAGACGATTCGTCCTCGAATCGACCCATTGATTTTCTCGAACAAAATTCTTTTTGCTCGACTTTCCTCGATCAAATGGGGCGGATGATAATCGCGACATCTAAAAAAGATAACCATGAGTTAGCAAGATCGATTTCAAACAGACTTGCAAACCAAACGTAAGCAGCACCAAACAAATAAATCGCATGTGTACGGGCAGAATCTCATTATCATACAAAATAAACAATGCATTGACAAATTTGTGGAACGAAATTGAATAGTCTCTAAGGCATGCATACGATGTAAATGGATTCCAAGAGTCAAAATTATCATGCGAATAGTAATTCAAATGATAAACATAAACGTCGCAAGCAAGTAGTTGAGAAAATGCACATGGCTCACGAAATTGGACAACCAAACCTTGCTTTGTACGAAATATGGACTCTCTTACACTTGAATCACAAAATTTTTTGAACATAAGGATCTTTTTGTCAATCATTAAAACAGATAGATCATAAATAAGAAAAAGGGAACATTTAAGCATATCGGGATCTAAATGTTTTACAAAAAAGAACTCAGCGAAATAAATTTTATCAACATCCGAGGGGAATGAAAACGTCTCAAAGTCTTCAAGTGACTTACCTTTATGCACGGAAAGATAAAGATCATTATTACCTTGCTCGAACATTACAAACCTTCTCTCCTCGGGCAAGTAGTGTAGTCGATGCTTCGTCTTCGATTCAACCTTTCTCAAATAAAATGTAAATTTCAAGTACAACCACAAAATTTGCTTAAGGAGCGAATTAAAATTGAAAACAAAGTAGACAAAATTCGCTACCTTATTCAAAAACCTCGTATCAAAAAGATAGAAATTACTCGCACATAATTGATGTGGCTTAACTTTCCAATAAGATGAATCAACAAGAATTCCCGGTTTAAAAACATGCGTTTGTTTATTTGAGTCAAAATGTAGCAATGGTTTCAATAAATCAAACAAGTTAAACCAATTGGACTTATGCATACTCAAGATTGAACAATCAAAACTCTTGACATACTCCAAAACAGATTTGCAACAACCCAAGGATTTTGCCTTGGATAATGAATGAATCTCGTTATTATCACAATCAAGCAGGTTGAATTTAAGAGAAAAGTCATTGTCATCTCTCATCAAGTCTTGCATTTGCTGAACATACATTACTCCACTTTCGCAATTATTTTTGTTAGAACAATTCGTCTTACCATCTTTTAAAACATCAAAAATGATTGACGGTTGGTAATTGACGATGTTATCCACATAATCACAGTCATTAGAAAATTTTAGTGGAGTCTGAATTGTTTCAAAGCACTTACCTTGATGCGAGCACGCCCCGCGAACTTCTTTGGACAAGTATTTCGAGTTGAGCATTGCATTGCTGGCAAGCTGATCCCAGCTCGTTTCCAGCTCCATGAGCTTCGTCCAGTTCAAATTCAGCTCATTTGAGCTTGAATCAACTTAATACTTTAGTCTTTAATTATGTCTTGTTTAATTAAATGCATCTTTAGTTAATGTCATGCATTATTGATCTACATATTTTAATTATGACATGCATTATGTGTTCTGCATTTAATTAAGTCATGCATTAAGTAACTCATTTGTTCATTTAGTTTGCATTTTAAATAATTACATTTAAGCATCTTAGTTAATAAATGAGTTGCTGGTCATTAATTCAACTCAACTTAGTTTAATTAATTGAGTTCTTTTAATGAATTTAATTTTATTGTTACTTCATTAATTAATCTAGTTCCTAGGATTATTTATTGATGCATGAGTTAAATTTTATTTAATGATGTATCTTTAATTAACTAGTTGCTGGAGTAATTGATGCATAGTTCATTTACCTAAGTTAAGTATTAATGTGTGTTATGTTTAATAAGTGATTACATGTGTTTAATAAGCTCATTTTAATGTATTTATTGCAGGAGCCTTCTCAAGTCATAACCATTACATTACAAGGGCTGTTACACATTAAATAAAGTGACTTTTTAAGTCATTTTTGGTTACAAATGAAGTGGCTATTACAAGGGATGTTTTATACATCATTTAAAGGAGGTTTAAGGAGCATTTAATCATCCAAATTAATTTTGGCAGCAACCTTTCCACTACCAACCGTTTTTGCCATTTCAAGGGTTATTTCAAGCATTCAAACATCATTAAGAAGCTGATTAAGTAGATGGTGTCCATTCGACCGACCAAGGGCTAACTCAAGAGTCATTTTTCAAGCACTTAAAGTCATTCGTTCAGCTGAATTAAAGACAATTCAAGGATGGAGTTATTTGGCTCAAGAATGTGAAAAGACTTGAGTTAAATTTCAGCTTTTAATTGGCACATTAAGTTGAATGTTTGTGACCATTCAGCTAGCCTAATTTAGCACTATAAATAGGTGAAATTAGCCTTTGTAAAGGAGCTTTTGATCTTTTTGCTTAGTTTGAAAACATTATTGAACTTATATGAAATTTGTGAGATTGTTTTCTCTCATGTTTCGTTGAAGACTCGTTGGCTTATCTAGTCTCTAGTGGCGTCAACCCTAATGCGATCCTGGTCGCATCATGGTTCGACTCTATCCGATGCCATCGAGAGTGGCCTAAGTTTGAAGGGCCAAAGTGCAAAATGAAGCTGATTCCAGCTCTTTGAACCGATCCAACTAAATTGAACTCTTTATTTAATTTTCAGCTTTGCATTTAGTTTACATTTTAAATACTTGCATTTAAGCATCTTAGTTCAATAAATGGTTGCTGGTCATTAATTCAACTCAACTTAGTTTAATTAATTGAGTTATTTTAATGAATTTAATTTAATAGTTGTCTCTTTAATTAATCTAGTTACTAGGTTAATTTATTGATGCATGAGTTAAGTTCATTTAATGATGCTTTATTTAATTAAGCTAGTTGCTTTAAGTGCTAATTTATTTAATTAAGCTAGTTCCTGGAATAAATGATGTTTAAGTGTTAGTTTATTTAATTAAGTTAGTTGTTAATTTATTTTAAGTTTAATAATTGCATTAATTTGTCGGTTACATGTGATAATTGCAGGTGACTTTTCATCTTACATCCATTATTACTATTAAATAAAGAAGAACATTATGGTTCTTTAAAATCAAGTGACCTCTTTGTCTTCAACTTCTATAACGTTTGCTTCATGGTATTTACTACAAGGAATCATTTCTCCATCATTTGGCTGGTGACTTTTTGGTTGATCATGGAGAACTCATGAAACACCCCAAACCCGGCCCATTCACTACGACCAAATTTGAAAAGTCTTTGCTGCGCCCCGCGTTACTCGAACCTCTTCCCTCCTGCACTCCCTTTTGACGCAAGCCTCCAAGCCCCTAAAGTAGCATCCCAAGCCACTTTACTAAGCCCAAGTTCATGTCCATAACCTCCTACAATTTTCCTTTAAGGCCTCCATCGCCCAGCTTCTCCTTTTAAGCACTTAAAACAAAATTTTCCTACGGCATTCCCTTTTTATCCTAGAGTTTTAAAAACCCCTAAAACACATCCAAACCACTCACTGAGCCTACTAACTCATGAATTTATGCACCAAATGCATAGCCCCTAATCTAGGATGTTACAGTTCTACCCTCCTTAAAAATAATTTCGTCCTCGAAATTACTTATTAACGAATAATCGTACATCTTAACTCACCGCACTACGCTTATGCTATGCACTCTGATCTTAATAGAATCATCATACTTCCTAGGCACAATTTTTAAGTTCACGTCCCCTAAAACTCATTTCTAACGTCGCGATTTAATCTGATTAAAAAGTTTTATGCATCAAAAATTTTGTTCCACTGATTATTCGCGAACAGTTTTATGAAAAGAGATGTTCAGAAGTAGTTCTTTCGATCAACCAAAATTTCTAGTTCAAGTTCACTACTCTAACTCAGGGAGTCACATTCACATTCATAAGCAGAGACACATTCATTTTTCCATGAAGTCACATTCATTCACAACATCATTCACTACACTTTTATGGCCATTCCATCCATTTCCCTACCCAGGGGTAATTTCGTCATTTTCCCTACAGGGGTATTTTGGTAATAAATCGGGGTCACTTCGAAAATTTTTTTTACAAATCAAAGGTTATTTCAAAATTTACAAAAACTCGGGGTTTATTTTGAAAATTTGTTTTCCAAATCAGAGGTGTTGCAAAAATTTCAGAAATTGAGGTTATTTCGGTAATTTTGGAAGTCAGGGGCAGTTTCGTAAACTCTCCAAATCAGGGTATCTTGTTATTTGTAAAACAGAAGTTTTTGGTATTTTTGTAAAGTAGAAATATTGTAGCAAACGTCGAGGGTATTTTTGAAAATCTTAAGAACTAAGGGTATTTTAGTAATTTACAATATAGGGGCATTTTTGTAATTTTGTAAATCGGAGATATTTTGGAAAAATTTTCACAATAATCTTTTACTACAATTAAAAGGGTAATTTAGGGATTTTAAAACTAGGGTTTTTATAAAACTGCATGGCTAGTCCCTTTCGGGTTTTAATTATCGGGTTTAGCCCGTGAATAAGTCCTCTTGGTTAGGGTGAACCGTAGCTACGCACTGCAGTAGGATTCGAGTAGAGAGGAGGTGAGTCGCTAGGACTGCTTAAGTACCAAGCTCTTCTGAATCCACTCCTAGACATGCGCTTGATTTGCCACACCCTAGCTCGGCGGCGACTTACTTCACTGAGTTTATTTAATAGTCCTTAAGTCTTATGCATGTGTTTGAGTGCACTAGCCCTAGGGTTCAACAGATCCTAGTTCACTAATCTACGTTCCCTTCATACTTATAACATTCACATACACATTTCACTTCAGTAGTCAAGGGTACTTACCGGTGGATCATGGCCTGAGATACAGGTGCCATGCCAGAATAACCTGAAAAGTTTATGAAAGCCCATACTTTTGAAAAGCCCATCTTTGAAAAAAATTATTTTTGGACCCAAAACCCTCAAGGCCGAGTTTTGAATCGGGCTCTGATACCAAACTGAAACACCCCAAACCCGGCCCATTCACTACGACCGAATTTGAAATGCTACTGCGGAAAACGTTTGAAACAAATTTGAACTCAAGGATAAAACATGAAAATTTTGTTAAGTTTAGAAAACAGTGTTCATTAAAATTCTTAAGTGAGATGTGGTGTTTATAAAAATATCTGGATTATTTGTGGTGTTATAAGACTTAATTAGGGGTCTTGAGTAAGCTCGGTTTAGTAGGATAATTCTTAGTATGGCTTATTTAATGAAGAGGATTAAATGAGCTTAGCACTTAAGTTAATTTAAGTGTATATTAAAGCACAAGATGAATTAGTGGCAAGTTGGTTAAAGAGCTTGAAAGGTTGCATGAGGTTAGTGGTTCGAGTAGTAGGTATAGCATTTTTAAAAGTTATTTTTGTATGTTAGCTTTAATGGACGGTCAATCATAATTATGATAGGTGGACTAATAATTTTTGGTAAGTTGAATTGTTGTTTAAGGAAAGCATGGAATAAGGGATAAGATTCCTAAGGTTATGGTAAGATATCTTGAAGTTATGGTAAATTGAGGGGACAAAGGCTTGGTTTGTGGGAAATATTTTGGAAACAAATTCATGGCCTTTATGCCATGAACTTGGACGGCAAAGTGGCTAAAGGGAGGAGCCGAAATTTTACCTTAGTTTGGCTAGGATTGAAGTCTTTTCTTTTTGGTCATTTCTTTCATTTGGTGCAAAAGTTGCAAAACATTTTCTCTCAAACACTTTTCTTTTGGGCGAATTCTACATTGTGGTAAGCCTAAACTCTTTTGACCATTTGGTCATTTTTGATCATTTGCTATTTTCTCCTTTTCATTCTCTCAAAACCAAAACTTGCATTAACCTTTTGTTCTCCCATTTGTTTTGCTTAAACATCAAAAACCTCCTATACACTCTTCTTTGCCGAAATTATATTTCTCTTCCCATTATTTTCTTTTTGTCCTATAGCCGAATATACCTCTTTGTTGTGCCGAAAATATTCTTCTTCTATCTTGAATCTCTTAGGCCGAATATTGAAGGTAACATAGTTTTCTTTGGGACTTCTCTAGCAATCGGTTTTTGGTAAGGTGGTAAGGGTTTATTTCAAAGGATTATTCTTTTAAGTTTCGTTTAAGCCGAAGGCTAATAAACCTTAATGATGATGGTTGATTGTAGGGAAGTGAGGCCGATTCTTTTAGGAGTGTGTTGGATAGTGTTCGAAGGCTTTTGGGGACAAGGAAAGTTTGTGTGGCCGATTTGTCTAATCGGGATTTAAGGCTTTCGTTAAATATGGTGTGTGTGTACATACACATCTTATAACTTTTAATATGCTAAGTGTTATATTATGCCTAATCGATTTATGTAGACATGGATGTAATATCATCATAGTATTAACAAGGATTGGGTAAGTCTTTGTGACTATGAGATTACTATTTGATGCTTTTGGGAAGCATGACACATTTGGTATGTGTATTATTGGACATATGGCAATGATAAATTTATTAATGTTGTTAAAATAAACCTTTTGCATGATTTCAGTAAATATACATAATTGTTTGATATGGGTTGATGAGTGGAGGGGCGGTGATATTCGTGTCGACGGACACCGGTGTTTTGGTAACACATCGTGACTACGGTCACCAGAGGTTTGGCACCTCATAGCGACTGTCCCTCGTGGTTAATTCCACCGTGGGTTGGCCCCACTTTGAGATATGGGATCGTCGCGGTGATTTGGTATCACACGATGGGTTGGCCCCATCATTCGATTTGTGTCTTCGGACACAGAGATTTGGCATCACATCCTGTGACTATATGTCACCAGTGTTTTGGTAACACAATTGTGTCTTTGGACACCAGTGGTTTGGCACCACCAGTGGTTTGGTACCACGGGGTAGAAAAAGGCGTATGGATGGTTAGGTTGGGTGCATTTTAAACTTATGCATGTTAATTGGTTATAATTTGTGTATGTTGTTGCACTAAACCGGGGAAGGGTTACACATTGAGTCTTGGTGACTCACCTTCTCCTTTAATTTTTCAGGTGATTCGTAGATCGCGGGTGAGGAGCCGGATGGACTCGAGGTGGCCATGCAGTGGAGACTTTTAATAAATGAATTTTGGATTTTATTTATCTTTCTTTTAGGTTTATGTTGCTTATTTGTAATAAGGCCTCCTAGTATGATTTTATTATTGCTGCGTGTTTGAATGTTTGGTTTAATCTACTTGATGATGTTAAAACGGTTGCACATGTTTTCTCAAATTAAACGCAAAATGTTTTAAAGTACCATCGGGTACATTCGAAATTTTTAAACAACTCGACTCAGCAAATATTTTAAGTTTAGTTTTTAACAAAGAAAATTTAAATTGAAAGGCATTTCGACTAATTTCAAAATCGGTTTTAAAATGGTTTTCAAAATCTTTTCTCTGTAGCAAACCAAATTCAGTCATATTGTTTGGGCCGGGTTTGGGGTGTTACAAAATTGGTATCAGAGCCCAGTTCAAAGCTCGGCTGTGGGGGCCCAAGGCCCAAAAATGTTTTGGTAGGCCTTTTTGAAAAATTTTGGTTTTTAATAAGCATGGCACCGAGTCTCCAGCACCAACCTGCCCAAGTAAGTAAGTATCTCGACTTTTTTTTTGTATGAATTATATTTTGTAGAAGGGTAGGAAGCATGGGACGTAGATAGTGATAGTATTTTAAACTTTAGGACTAGTTTACTCCAAACAAAGACATAAGACTTTAATGGCCTAATTAAAACCAACCCGTGACCAAGTCGCCGAGTTAGGGTGTGGTAACCTTGGTGCGCATGTCTAGGATTGGATCCGGAAGAGCTTGGTACTTAAGCAGTCCTCGTGACTCACCTCCTCTTCGCGGGATTCCTACCTGGTGCGTAGCTTCGGTTCACCCTAACCAAGAGGACTCGGTCATAGGCAAAATCCTAAATAAAACCCGAAAGGGATTAGCCATGTTTTAAGGAAAACTGCGGTTTTAAAATCATTAAATTATTTTTTTAGATGGTAGGACAAATTTATCTTCGAAAATTTTCAAAATATTCTTGATTGACAAAATTACCAAAATACCCCTGGTTTCCAAAATTTTGCTATATCTTCAAATTGAGAATTTCTCGAAAAATACTCCTCAATTTTAGAAATTTAAAAATATCTCGATTTGTTAAAGTTTTCAAATTTCTTTCATTTATTACAAAAATACCCTTTAGGAAAAATGACGAAAATACCCACAGGTTAGAAAGCAGACAATAATGCCAGAAGAGTGCATAGGTATGAAAGGTATAGGGAATGGATGTATTATTCGTGTGTAAACTAGGATAGAAGACTTAAAACCTTGTTTGATCGAAAGAATCTCTATTAAACTCTTTTCATAAAATTTCTTCGCGGATAATCAAGTGAAACATGTACTAATTCATAAAAATTTCCTAATCAGATTAAAGCGCGATAGTTAGAATGAGCTTTAGAGGACGTGGCCATCGTGGGCCGCGGAAGGGGTAGGATGGCCGTGTCGAACACGTCGGGTCGGGTCAAGGATGCGAGAATGAGATACCGCCACCACCACCCCCAACCTTTGGAGTGAAGAGCGAGGATCGGGGCAGTGGCGACGCCAGTGTCACAAGCGATGCTACGGGTTCGGAAAGGGTAGCTGGAATTGGTGGAGGCGGAGGAGCTCGGAAGTCGGTTCTGAGAGACTTCGAGCTAATGGAGCTAAATTTTTCCGAGGTGTGTCTGGTGTAGCGCCCAATACGGCCGAGTATTGGCTGGAATCGACCGAAAGAATCATGGATGAGATAGATTTGTCTAATGAGGAGAAACTGAAAGGAGCGGTGTCGCTTCTTAAGGATGAGTCCTATCGATGGTGGCTCACGGTTCGAGATGGTGCTACGGCAAATGATCTCACTTGGGAGTATTTCAAGAATTCTTATCAGAAGAAGTATGTTGGCTCAAGCTACATTGATGCTCAAAGGAAAGCTTTTCTGGGGTTAGTACAAGGAAGTAAATCTGTGTCGAAATATGAAGCGGAATTCCTAAGGCTGAGTCGTTATGCTCATGGAATAGTGGCATCGAAGCATGATCGTTGTGTTCATTTTGAAGACGGACTTAGAGACGAGTTAAGGCTGCTGATTGCTCCACAGCAAGAACGTGAGTTTGCTATCTTGGTGGAGAAGGCGAAGGTAGCCGAAGGAATCAAGGAGTCCGCGAGGCAAAGTTATGATAGGAGCAAGCTGAAGAGAGGCTTTGGATCGTCTGGGTCAGGTGGTAATGTTCAGAAAAGGTTTAGGCAGAGTGGGTCAAATCAGGCAGGAAGGTCCACAGCTGCTAATCAGAGACCGACCCAGTGTAATCATTGTGGGAAGTTCCATTGGGGAGAATGTTGGACCGGAGGGAAAGGATGTTTCGAGTGTGGTTCGTTGGATCATCGTGTGAGAGACTGTCCGCGTAAGCAAGCTAGGAATCAGTCTGAAGGTCAAGGTCGTGCCCGATTCGAGAAAGGAGGACCCACCGCGAGAGAGGTCGTGGTTATGGTAGAGGTGGCTATGGCTCTAGTGGAGGTCGCGGGCGGTGGCAGAGGTATTGGCAACACGGAGGCTAGGCGACTGGTTTGGTGTATCTTTGCGAGGCGTCGTGAGGAAGGAGACGCACCGGACGTCATAATCGATACGTTTTTAATTTTTGGTGTTCCATATCACGCCTTGATAGATGTGGGTTCGACGCACTCTTACGTTGCTAGTAGTATAGTTGAGACCATGAGTTTAGTTCAGGAGGCGCTTCTAGGAGGATGACTGTACTTAGTCCTTTAGGTCACTCTGTAGAAGTAGATAAGTTGTATAGAGATGTACCCCTAGAACTCCAAGGGGTAGTGTTTGTAGCCGATCGATGGAACCGCCGTTTGAGGAGTTCGATCGATTCTTGGGATGGACTGGTTGGTCAAGTACCAAGCAAGTTTGGATTGTCTTTGCTAAGCGCATGGTTTTGAAGACGGTTGAAGGTGAAGAAGTGGTCATGATAGGTAATAGGAGAGATTATCTATCCAACGTGGTATCTGCGTTGAAAGCGATAAAGATGGTCGGGAAGGACCGTGAGGCGTTCGTAGTTCATGTGTGTGCTTTGGAAGCTAAGGAGTCTTCTGTGAGGAATGTTCAAAGCGTAAAGGAATTTCTTCGACGTATTTCTGAAGAACTTAGGAGTTGCCTCCGGATCGTGAGGTAGAATTCGGTATAGATCACATTGCCAGGCAGCGCGCGTTTTCTATAGCTCTGTATAGGATGGCACCGAAGGAATTGTTGGAATTGAAGGCTCGAGATACAAGAGTTGTTGGATCGAAGTTTCATTCGACCAAGTGTTTCACCTGGGGAGCGCGGTACTTTTTGTCAAGAAGAAGAATGGTGCGATGCGGATGTGTATAGACTACGCTTGATTGAATAAGTCGACGATTAAAAACAAGTATCCTTTGCCGAGGATAGATGACTTGTTTGATCAATTGAAAGGGGATGCGGGTTTTCTCTAAGATTGATTTAAGGTCGGGATATCATCAGCTGAAGGTGAAAGAGGCTGATATCCATAAGACGGCATTTCGTACTCGGTATGGACACTACGAGTTCCTGGTGATGCCGTTTGGTTTGACTAATGCACCAGCAGCTTTCATGGACATGATGAATAGGGTATTTCAACAGTTTTTGGATCAGTTTGTTGTGGTCTTTATAGATGATATTTTGGTGTATTCGAAGTCAGAAAAAGAGCATGATGCGCATTTGCGAGTAGTGTTGCAGATTTCGAGGAAAAGCATTTGTATCACGAAATTTAGTAAGTGCGACTCGGCTTAGGAGGTGACTTTCTTGGGTCACGTTGTTTTAGCCGAAGGGATTAGAGTGGATCCTCGAAAGATTGAGGCAGTGTTGGATTAGAAGCCGCCTAAATCTGTGGCTGAAATTCGGAGTTTTCTAGGTGCAGCGGGGTATTACAGAAGATTTGTGGAAGGATTTTCTTTGATTGCCGCACCGATGACCAAGTTGTTGAGGAAAGGAGTTCCATTTGTGTGGACCGAGGAGCAGCGGCAAGAAAGTTTCGACAAATTGAAGAAGATTCTGATTGAAGCTCGGTTTTGATTCAACCCGAGGCGGAGCAAGGAATTCACGGTTTATTGCGATGCATCACATATTGGTTTGGGATGCGCGTTGATGCAAGAAGGGAAGGTAGTGGCTTATGCATCTCGGCGGTTGAGACCACACGAGGCTAATTATCCGACTCATGACTTGGAGTTAGCGGCTGTAGTCTTCGCTTTGAAGATATGGAGGCACTATTTATGCGGAGAGAAGTCGATAGTTTATACGGATCACAAGAGTCTTAAGTATCTCTTGACTCGGAAGGATTTGAATTTGAGGCGGCGTAGATGGATTGAGTGTTGAAGGACTACGATCGCTCGATCGAGTATCATCTGGTAAGGCTAACGTGGTGGCGCACGCGTTGAGTCGTAAGGTTGTATCGGATTTAAGATTGATGTTTGCTCGACTTAGTACGTTCGATGATGGGAGTCTTTTGGCGAATTGCAAGTCAAGCCGACTTGGTTAGATCAGATTAAGGAGAAGCGGTTAGAGGATGATGGTTTGAATGATCGGAGGTTGCAAGTCGAGAATGGTGGATTAGAGGATTTTAGTACGTCCCGGTGATGGAGTTTTGTGCTTTAAAGGAAGAGCTTGTATGCCGAAGGATGTGGGGTTGAGACAAAGGATTCTTGGGACGCACATAGCAGCCCATATGCTATGCATCCCGGAGGTAGCAAGATGTATCGGGATTTGAGAGAGCAATTTTGGTGGCCGGTCTAAAGCGGAAAATGGCGAGTTCGTGGGTAAGTGTCCGACGTGTCAACAAGTCAAGAAATTTGAACATCGGTTGCCATCCGGTTTACTTCAGCCGGTGAAGATTCCTCGGTGGAAGTGGGAGAGGATCACCATGGACTTTGTCGGTGGATTACCTCTTACGCCTAGCAAGAAGAATTCGGTTTGGGTGATTGTGGATCGTCGACTAAATCAGCGCATTTCATACTGTAAGGGTAGATTATTCGCCAGAGGTTAGCTAAGTTATATGTAGCCGAGATAGTGAGATTGCATGGTGTGCCGATGCTCGATTATCTCGGATAGGGATCGAGGTTTACATCGAGGTTTTGGAGAGCGTTGCATCAAGCTTTGGGTGCGAGATTGGACTTCAAAGACTTTTCATCCGCAATCCGACGGACAATCGGAGAGAGTGATTCAGATCTTAGAAGATATGCTCAGAGGTTGCGTTCTGGATTTCAGTGGCAGTTGGGAGGAGTATCTACCGTTGGCGGAATTCGCTTATAACAATAGTTATCAAGCGAGTATCCAAATGGCTCCATATGAAGCATTTGTATGGACGGAAGTGCCGTACTCCTACGTGTTGGACGGAATTGGGTGAACATCAGGTTTTGGGTCTAGAGTTGGTGACTGAAACTGAAGATAAAGTTAAGGTAATTCGGGCTCGTCTCAAGGAAGCGTCGGATAGGCAGTAGTCTTACGCCGATCTCAAGCGTAAAGAAATGGAATTCGAGGTAGGAGATAAAGTCTTTCTGAAGGTGTCGCCTTGGAAAATGGTGTTGCGCTTTGGGCAAAAAGGGAAATTAAGTCCAAGGTTCATCGGCCCGTATCCTTGTGTTGAAGCGAGTAGGACCGGTAGCTTATCGGCTCGAACTGCCAGCAGAGTTGAGTCAGATTCACGATGTCTTCCATGTGTCGATGCTTAGACGGTATAGGTCGGATCCATCGCACGTCGTGCGAAAGAGCGAGAGATTGAGGTTAACTCCGACTTATCGTTCGAGGAGGAACCGGTTCAGATCTTAGATCGTGATGTCAAGGTTCTGCGTAGAAAGTCGGTACCTTTGGTGAAAGTGCTATGGTGAAACCATGGTACAGAGGAAGCGGCGTGGGAACCCGAGGATGTAATCTGGCGATAATACCCCATCTCTTCGATCAGGTAATTTCGAGGCGAAATTATTTTAAGGGGGTAGAAGCGTAACATCACGAAATAGGGGTTATTCGTGATTGAATTATTTTGCTTGTGTTTAAATTTCGTGATATTATTTGTGGTGTTATAAGACTTAATTAGGGGTCTTGAGTAAGCTCGGTTTAGTAGGATAATTCTTAGTATGGCTTATTTAATGAAGAGGATTAAATGAGCTTAGCACTTAAGTTAATTTAAGTGTATATTAAAGCACAAGATGAATTAGTGGCAAGTTGGTTAAAGAGCTTGAAAGGTTGCATGAGGTTAGTGGTTCGAGTAGTAGGTATAGCATTTTTAAAAGTTATTTTTGTATGTTAGCTTTAATGGACGGTCAATCATAATTATGATAGGTGGACTAATAATTTTTGGTAAGTTGAATTGTTGTTTAAGGAAAGCATGGAATAAGGGATAAGATTCCTAAGGTTATGGTAAGATATCTTGAAGTTATGGTAAATTGAGGGGACAAAGGCTTGGTTTGTGGGAAATGTTTTTGAAACAAATTCATGGACTTTATGCCATGAACTTGGACGGCAAAGTGGCTAAAGGAGGAGCCAGAAATTTTACCTTAGTTTGGCTAGGATTGAAGTCTTTTCTTTTTGGTCATTTCTTTCATTTGGTGCAAAAGTTGCAAAACATTTTCTCTCAAACACTTTTCTTTTTGGCCGAATTCTACATTGTGGTAAGCCTAAACTCTTTTGACCATTTGGTCATTTTTGATCATTTGCTATTTTCTCCTTTTCATTCTCTCAAAAACCGAAACTTGCATTAACCTTTTGTTCTCCCATTTGTTTTGCTTAAACATCAAAAACCTCCTATACACTCTTCTTTGCCGAAATTATATTTCTCTTCCCATTATTTTCTTTTTGTCCTATAGCCGAATATACCTCTTTGTTGTGCCGAAAATATTCTTCTTCTATCTTGAATCTCTTAGGCCGAATATTGAAGGTAACATAGTTTTCTTTGGGACTTCTCTAGCAATCGGTTTTTGGTAAGGTGGTAAGGGTTTATTTCAAAGGATTATTCTTTTAAGTTTCGTTTAAGCCGAAGGCTAATAAACCTTAATGATGATGGTTGATTGTAGGGAAGTGAGGCCGATTCTTTTAGGAGTGTGTTGGATAGTGTTCGAAGGCTTTTGGGGACAAGGAAAGTTTGTGTGGCCGATTTGTCTAATCGGGATTTAAGGCTTTCGTTAAATACAGGTGTGTGTGTACATACACATCTTATAACTTTTTAATATGCTAAGTGTTATATTATGCCTAATCGATTTATGTAGACATGGATGTAATATCATCATAGTATTAACAAGGATTCGGGTAAGTCTTTGTGACTATGAGATTACTATTTGATGCTTTTGGGAAGCATGACACATTTGGTATGTGTATTATTGACATATGGCAATGATAAATTTATTAATGTTGTTAAAATAAACCTTTTTGCATGATTTCATAAATATACATAATTGTTTGATATGGGTTGATGAGTGGAGGGGCGGTGATATTCGTGTCGAGCGGACACGGTGTTTTGGTAACACATCGTGACTACGGTCACCAGAGGTTTGGCACCTCATAGCGACTTGTCCACGTGGTTAATTCCACCGTGGGTTGGCCCCACTTTGAGATATGGGATAAATGCGCGGTGATTTGGTATCACACGATGGGTTGGCCCCATCATTCGATTTGTGTCTTCGGACACCGAGATTTGGTATCTCCGGTGATTTGGCATCACATACGTGACTATATGTCACGAGTGTTTTGGTAACACAATTGTGTCTTTGGACACGGTGGTTTGGCACCACCGTGGTTTTTGGTACCACGGGGTAGAAAAAAAGGCGTATGGATGGTTAGGTTGGGTGCATTTTAAACTTATGCATGTTAATTGGTTATAATTTGTGTATGTTGTTGCACTAAACCGGGAAGGGTTACACATTGAGTCTTGGTGACTCACCTTCTCATTTAATTTTTCAGGTGATTCGTAGATCGCGGGTGAGGAGCCGGATGGACTCGAGGTGGCCATGCGATGGAGACTTTTAATAAATGAATTTTGGATTTTATTTATCTTTCTTTTAGGTTTATGTTGCTTATTTGTAATAAGGCCTCCTAGTATGATTTTATTATTGCTGCGTGTTTGAATGTTTGGTTTAATCTACTTGATGATGTTAAAGCGGTTGCACATGTTTTCTCAAATTAAGCATAAAATGTTTTAAAGTACCATCGGGTACATTCGAAATTTTTAAACAACTCGACTCAAGCAAATATTTTAAGTTTAGTTTTTAACAAAGAAAATTTAAATTGAAAGGCATTTCGACTAATTTCAAAATCGGTTTTAAAATGGTTTTCAAAATCTTTTCTCTGTAGCAAACCAAATTCGGTCATATTGTTTGGGCCGAGTTTGGGGTGTTACATTTCGGGTTAGATACTAAATAGTAAGTATTTTGATAAATCGTAAAAATGGCAAAATCGAAAATTATGTGATAATTAACACTTTTGTGTAAATGCATGAAAAGCAGTTAAAAGCTGAGAAATTTACTGAAAAAGCGCTAGATTGTTAAATTGGGCGAAAAAGCGCTAGATCGATAAATTGGGTCAAAAGGCGCTAGATCGCTAAATGGGCCAAAAACCTTCTAGTTCGACATTTGGGCCTAAGTTCGCTAGATTGCTAAATGGGCTAAATACTATTTTGTTTAATGGACCCAAATGAAAAGTTTAATTAAAAACTCATTTGTATTATGGATTACTTGATAAATTATTTATGATTAAAGTTTGTTATTCATACATAATTGCATGGGATGGGATACATGATGAAGAGAAGTAAGGCCTGTGGCCATGAATCTAGTTTGGTGGCTCTGCTACAAATTTGGCTTAATGCCTCTAGTTCGGTGACTATGTCACAATCTAGTTCGGTAGTGCACTACAATATTATTTAAAAGGCTAAATGCCTACGATTGGTGTGTTTGGCGGGGTGGGTTGACTTGATCCCCACAGGTGTCTTTGGTTAGTGCGGGGTGTGTAGTGGATGGAAATTAGGCTTGGTTGGGAAATTCATTTTACATGCATTTTATATATTTTATTTCATTTTATATTGTTAAAATTTGTAATTGGGCTCAAGCCCAAATTAATGCCTTGATGGTCTAGCCCAATAATGGTGGTAAGTGAGTTACACACTGAGTTCTTTGTAACTCACCCCATTTTATTATCCATCTCAGGTAATGGAAATTGATGTGGACTTGGGCCGGGGATGACTTGGTGGAGGCCATAGTACGAGCTTGGGTTTTATAAACTATGAACTTTATTTAAGTTACTTATTTTAATTACTATTTTGGGTATGATGTAATAAGGCCTCTAATTATGTTTTTATGGATTTTTATGTGTGGATGGATTTAATTTTATTTTAAGACTCTTAATATGGGCTTATGTTAAATCTATAAAGTTTTCTTAAAAATATTGTGTTTTATAACAATTTTGGACACCTAAATTATTTTTCAATTTCTTTTAAATTCTTCTAAAACTACGTTAAGGTTTTGACTAATATATATAAGATTTCAAACAAGTATTTTCTTAATTCATAATCATTGTACTTAGTTTTTATTAAACCTTATTTCTAAAGGTTTTGCATTCTTTATTTTACTTAAATCATTAGAGAATTTTGGATGTTCGTTCGGTGTGACAAACCAAATCTCGTCTTAACGCATAGACCTGGTTTGGGGTGTTACATTTAATGGTATCAGAGCCAGGTTCAAAACTCGGCTGTGGTTTGGGTTCAACAAAGATATTTGTTTGAGAAACAACTCAAATTTCTAGACTTTTGATTTAAAGGTAGTATGGCACCATGAGCATCCCGCGCCAAGTCAAGTAAGTATCTGTATATTGATTGTTTATTATCATTGTGATATGATCATAAGAAACACTCTAGAACTTCTAGTTTTAAGTGTTGAAACTGTAGAGATTGAGACAATAAGGATATGATTGCAGAAACAACTATATCTCTTTTATCTCATAAAACATCGTTAATAAACATCGAAATAGTATTACGATTCATAAAACTCTTAATCAGATTAAATCGGTCACTATGAGCACTAGAGGGCGTGGTCGTGGGACGCGGTGAGACGTGGCCGTGGTAGAGGACGAGGTGTTAGAGGCGCAACCAAGCGTCGGATCATATGCCGGAAATAGATGCACTGCGTCACTCGAAAGTGAGGCGGGATCACATGATCATATGGAAGAAGATAATGCGGTGACGCGAGCAATGCTGCGAGTCCTTGAAAAAGTCATTTGGAGCTAGAATGGAGCCAACGGCTCGTGGGTCGATATCGAACGATTGAAATCAAGTGGTCTTTGAGGTTTTTGAGGTGTCTCGGTGTAGCTCCAAATGTCGCTGAATATTGGCTTGAGGCGATGGAGCAAATTATGGGCGATCTTGAGTGCGGTGGAACAAAAACTAAGGGAGCGGTGTCCTTGTTAAGGGACAAAGCATACCAATGGTGGCTTATTGTCAGAGAAGGCACTCGAAGTCGCATTAGTTAATTGGGAATTCTTTAAAGTTTCCTTCCAAGGGAAATATGTAGGAACGAGTTATGTTGATGCCGAAGGAAGGAATTCACGAATCGGTCCAAGAGAATAAGGCGGTGGCGACATATGAAGTCGAGTTTTTGCGCTTGAGTCGCTATGCTCGAACAATAGTGGCAGCGGATCATGAGCGTTGTGTACGCTTTGAGGATGGCTTGAACGATGAATTGCGGGTTTTAATAGCCCCACAACAAGTTAGAACTTTTGCCACGCTTGTGGAAAAGGCCAAGATAGCCGAAGAGGCTAAGAACTCGGAATGACAGAATCGGGAACGAGCTAGAGGCAAGAGAGATATGAAGTATTCAGGTTCTTCAAGAAGGTTTCTGAAGAGGCCTCGGAATGATGAACCACTCAAGGTAGAACACTGAATCGTGAATCGAGTCGAGATTGTCTTTGATTGTGGGAAAAGGCATTACGGAGAGTCTTTGGAAGAAAGCGGGTGCTTGCTATAAATGCGGGTCGATGGATCATCAATATAGGAATTGCCCTCGTCGAATGGATACAACTCGGGAAGCTCGTATCTTGATGCACCACCGCAAGAGGAATTCAAAGCCAACCACCGAGAGGTCGTGGACCGGTCGTGGTGGTAATGGAAATTTGGGCGTGGTCAAGGTGCGGTGGGTCGAGGTAATGGTCCTAGAGGCAACACGGATGCAAGCGGCCCGGAGATTGGTATATGCGGTTAGGCAGCCGTGAGGATGGCAATACACGATGTGATAAGCGGTACGTTCTTCATCTTTGATGTACACGTTATTGCTTTGATAGATATTGGTTCTACCCATTCGTATGTTGCTAGCACTATATCTGGAAACTTGAATTTAGACTCTAAAATTTCCGATAGTGAGATGAAGGTAATTAGTCCTTTAGGGCCGATCGGTATTAGTAAATAAACTGTTTAGAGATGTGCCCTTAGAAATTCAAGGAGAAATATTTTTGGCGAATTTGATGGAATTGCCTTTCGTGAGTTCGATATCATTTTGGGCATGGATTGGTTGGTTAAGCAAGGCGAAATTGGATTGTCTTTGAAAAGCGGATGTCAATAAGGACGGTGGAGGATAAAGAAATAGTTATGATAGGCGACGAAGGAATTACTTGGCAAATATGGTATATGCGTTAAAAGCGAGAAAAGTTGATGCGAGAAGGGTATGGAGCATTTCTAGCTTTTATTAGTGCTTTAGATGCCAAAGAGTTGTCGAGTGGAAGATGTGAGAACAGTGAAGGAATTTCGGATGTATTTTCGAAGAACTTCTGGCATACCTCGATCGGGAAGTGGAATTTGGTATTGAGCTCTTGTTCGGAATGGCTCCGGTGTCCATTGCTCCTTATAGAATGGCAAGAAGGAGTTGGCGGAGCTTAAAGCTCAAATTCAAGAATTGTTGGATCGGGGTTTTATTCGACCGAGTGTGTCTCAGTGGGAGCACCGGTTTTGTTTGTTAAGAAGAAAGATGGGTCAATGCGTATGTGTATTGACTACGAGGCAATTAAATAAATTGACGATCAAGAATAGGTATCCTCCGCCAAGAATTGATGACTGTTTGATCAAATGAAGGAGCTTCTATTTTCTCCAAAATTGATTTGAGATCGGGTTATCACCCAACTTTAAGGTGAAAGAAGCGGATATTCACAAGACGGCTTTCCGAACTCGTTATGGACATTATGAGTTTTTGGTGATGCCGTTTGGGTTGACCAATGCACCAGCTGCATTTATGGATATGATGAACCGGGTCTTTCAACCATATTTAGACCGGTTTGTGGTGGTATTCATAGATGACATTCTGGTATATTCAAGGAATGAAGAGGAGCATGACTCGCATTTGTGAATTGTATTGCAGTTACTTCGAAATAATCAACTGTATGCCAAATTCAGTAAATGTGAATTCTAGTTAAGGGAAGTGAATTTCTTGGGTCATGTGGTATCAGCCGAAGGAATAAGGGTGGATCCTCGGAAGATTGAGGCTGTATTGGATTGGAAACCACCAAAGTCAGTAGTTGAGATTCGGAGTTTCTTGGGTTTGGCTGGTTACTATAGACGCTTTGTTGAGGGGTTTTCGTTGATTGCTGCACCCCTAACTAAGCTATTGCGGAAGGGAGTACCATATATATGGACCGATAAATAGCAAGAAAGTTTCGAGAAATTGAAGAAGATTTTAGCAGCGCCCGATCTTGATTCAACTTTGAAATTTGGAAAGGAGTTTATAGTTTACTGCGATGCGTCACACACGGGCTTAGGATGTGTATTGATGCAAAGTCGGAAAGTGGTGGCTTATGCTTCTCGTCAGCTGAGACCGCACGAAGTAAACTACCCTACTCATGACTTGGAGTTAGCTGTAGTAGTGTTTGCTCTAAAGATTTGGAGGCATTAACTCTACGGTGAAAAGTCTATCATCTATACGGATCACAAGAGTCTTAAGTATCTTCTTACTCAGAAGGAATTAAACTTGAGACAACGAAGATGGGTGGAGCTGTTAAAGGACTATGATTTCTCAATCGAGTATCATCCTGGAAAAGCTAATGTGGTAGCAGACGTGTTAAGTCGTAAGGTGGTATCTGATTTGAGAACAATGTTTGCCCATTTGAGTTTGTACGAGGATGGTAGTCTGATAGCGGAACTTCAGGTGAAGCCTCTATGGTTAGAGCAAATCAAGGAAAAACAGATATCAGATAAGAAGTTGGGACTTTTAATTCAACAAGTTGAAAATGGTGGAATAGAGGATTTTAGCATAAACGCGGAAGGTGTGTTATGTTTTCGTGGGAGAGTTTGTATGCCTAAGGACTCGAGATCGAGACAAATGATTCTACGGAGGCGCATAGTAGCCCTTATGCTATGCACCCCGGAGGAATAAGATGTATCGGGATCTTCGTGAACAATATTGGTGGCCAGGGTTGAAGCGTGAGATTTCTGAATTTGTGGGAAAATGTTTAACTTGTCAGCAAGTGAAGGCGGAACATCAATTGCCGTCAGGATTATTACAACCGGTAAAGATTCCTCTTTGGAAATGGGAGCGGATAACAATGGATTTTGTTAGTGGGTTACCTTTAACACCTACTAAGAAAAATTCCGTTTGGGTAATTGTTGATCGTTTGACGAAGACTGCTCATTTTCTACCAGTTCGTACGGATTACTCGTTACAGAAGTTGGCTAAGCTGTACGTATCCGAAATCGTGAGGTTGCATGGGGTACCTGTGTCTATTATATCAGATAGGGATCCTAGGTTTACGTCACGGTTTTGGAAAGCTTTGCATGAAGCTTTGGGAACAAAGCTAAACTTCAGATCGACTTTTCATCCTCAGTCAGATGGTCAATCAGAAAGAGTAATTCAGATTCTGGAAGACATGTTAAGGGGATGTGTAATCGACTTCAAAGGTAGTTGGGAGGATTTTCTACCGTTGGCAGAATTTGCTTACAACAATAGCTATCAGTCTAGCATTCAGATGGCACCCTACGAGGCATTATATGAGTCGTGAGGTGTCGTTCTCCTAGTTGTTGGGTGAATTGGGCGAACGGCAGATGTTAGGTCTGGTGATCTACGAAATGGAAGAAAAAGTAAAAGCTATTCGAGCACGGTTAAAGGAAGCTTCGGATAGACAAAATTCGTATCAGATCTGAGCGTAGAAGTATCGAGTATCTTTGTGGGGATCAAGTTTTCTTGAAGGTCTCACCTTGGAAGAAGATTTTCAGGTTTGGGAAGAAGGGCAAGTTGAGTCCTAGATACATTGGACCATATCGTGTGGTGAAGCGTGTTGGTCCAGTGGCCTATCAGATCGAATTACCTCCGGAGTTGAGTCAGATTCATAATGTTTTTCATGTTTCCATGCTGAGGCGCTATAGATCGGATCCTTCGCACATAGTACCGGTAGAAGAAGTGGAGTTGAATTCAGATTTGTCTTTTGAGGAGGAACCAGTGGAAATCTTAGACCGAGATGCTAAGGTGCTAAGAAAGAAAACCGTGCCGTTGGTCAAGGTTTTATGGCATAATCACGGAGTGGAGGAAGCTACGTGGGAGCCTGAAGATGCAATTCGGCAACAATAACCTCACCTTTTTCAACCAGGTAAATTTCGAGGACGAAATTTTCTTTAAGGAGGGTAGAGTTGTAACACCCTAAAGTTCAAGTATCGATTTATTTCATGTTTTGGTGTTTAGATTATGAAGGAAAATTTTTCTTATTTCTTCTCGTGCCTATTATAGTCCTGAAGAAGAGTATAGAATTATTCGGGTATGGAATAATTTTTAGTTTGAGAATTTATTGAAGTGGAGCAAGTGGCATTGACACTTAAGTTAAATTAAGTGTTAAATAGTAGCATAAGATGAGTAAATGGCAAGGTGGTGTTGGCGCATGAGATATTGCATGAGGGGAGTGGTTCGAATCCCTTGTATAGCATTTAGACAACTTTTATTTTTGCACTTGTATTGCAAGTGTCGGCCAAGCAATAGATATGGTAAGGTTGGACTTTTCATTTTTGGTAAGTAGACTAAAGGAATAAGGAAATAGTTAACTTATAGTATGGAATCAAGAAAATTTGGAAAGATAAGGGGACATAAGGCATGTATCAAGGAAAAGGTTTTGGAAACTAATTCATGGCCATTTGACCATGAATTTGGGACGGCAATGTGGTCTAGGGGTTGGCCGAATATGCTAGTAGTTGGCTAGGATTAGGAGTTTGTTTTTGGTCATTCCTAGCATTTTGTGCAAAGGTTTGCAATTCTCTTTTCAACCTCTTTTCCTTTGGCGAATTTGATCTTTTGGTAAGCCTAATTCTTTTGACCATTTGGTCATTTTGCTCATCACTTTAGTATTCTTTTGTGCCTATTCATAGTGCCGAAATTGCTAGTACCAAAAAGGCCATTCCTTTCTTTTTGTTTTCTTTCTCCATTGCCGAATGTACTTTGCTCCTAAGCACATCTTTTCTTTCTCTTTTCTCCTCTTTGAAAACCAAACATCATCATCATCTCTTCTCTTATATTTTATTTCTTTTCACTCATACCTTCTCCATTAATTTTCTCATGGCCGAATGTTAGTGAGCCATAGCCGAACCATTTTCTCTTTTCTTTGGTTAATCATAGCGAATCTTTTCTATTCATAAACATCTTTCTCAATCGTCTCTTTTCAACCGTGGACAATAGGTAAGAATTCTTTTTAGTTCATGTTAGTTAATAGTTGTCATGGCGAATCTTGATAGTGGTATAAAGGCTTTCTTAGATCGAAATAAACGTTCATTCTATTAACGTTTTTATTTGTTATACTTTAGTGCGATAACGGAAGATCGAGAAATCAAGTGTTCGTAAGTAACATAGAACATTGGAATCGATTTAAGGTGTTAAGGGAGCGTTTTGGTTGACTCTCATTTTTGGAACAAGGATCTTTGTGGTAAGCAAATTTCACCCTTAAACCCTTAGTCATATTTCGATGTAATATTAGATTGGATTAACGATCTTTTGTCTTTGAAGACAATCAAAATAGGGAAGAAAAGGCGATGAATAGTGTTCGGAAGAGGGTGGTTCCGTTATTCCCCTAAGTTTAAGCGAAGGATTTATTTTGACAATAACGGGATTTCTCAAGGGTTGTGGGCGTTCATCCGAGGAGAATCAAGCTGATTCGAAGTCGTTCGTACTCCCGAACCATTATTTGTTCGTGGATTTGATTCGGTTAACGAACCATCAATCGGGAGAAACCGCAAGTAGAAGTAGTTCGAAAATTTTAGATCATTATTTTTAGATCGGTTTCATTAATAAATTATAGTGTTCTAATTATCGTAATACGTATAGGTGTTGACGAGTGGGAAAGTCTAGTTCTCACTATAACCAGGTGTGTAACTTCACACTTATCTTTCGGGTTAGATACTAAACAGTAAGTATTTTGATAAATCGTAAAAATGGCAAAATCGAAAATTATGTGATAATTAACACTTTTGTGTAAATGCATGAAAACGGTTAAAACCGAGAAATTTACGAAAAACTACTAGATTGTTAAATTGGGCCGAAAAACTGCTAGATCGATAAATTGGGTCAAAAGACTGCTAGATCGCTAAATGGGCCAAAAACCTTCTAGTTCGACATTTGGGCCTAAGTTCGCTAGATTGCTAAATGGGCTAAATACTATTTTGTTTAATGGACCCAAATGAAAAGTTTAATTAAAAACTCATTTGTAATATGGATTACTTGATAAATTATTTATGATTAAAGTTTGTTATTCATACATAATTGCATGGGATGGGATACATGATGAAGAGAAGTAAGGCCTGTGGCCATGAATCTAGTTCGGTGGCTCTGCCACAAATTTGGCTTAATGCCTCTAGTTCGGTGACTATGTCACAATCTAGTTGATGAGTGCACTACAATATTATTTAAAAGGCTAAATGCCTACGATTGGTGTGTTTGGCGGGGTGGGTTGACTTGATCCCCACAGGTGTGCTGGTTGGTATGGGGGTGTGTAGCGGATGGAAATTAGGCTTGGTTGGAAATTTCATTTTACATGCATTTTATATATTTTATTTCATTTTATATTGTTAAAATTTGTAATTGGGCTCAAGCCCAAATTAATGCCTTGATAGTCTGGCCCAATAATGGTGGTAAGTGAGTTACACACTGAGTTCTTTGTAACTCACCCCGTTTTATTATCCATCTCAGGTAATGGAAATTGATGTGGACTTGGGCCGGGGATAACTTGGTGGAGGCCATACTACGAGCTTGGGTTTTATAAACTATGAACTTTATTTAAGTTACTTATTTTAATTACTATTTTGGGTATGATGTAATAAGGCCTCTAATTATGTTTTTATGGATTTTTATGTGTGGATGGATTTAATTTTATTTTAA